>SWBL01000128.1:0-126524 GCA_024195585.1 Aureobasidium sp. EXF-3400
CTAAGGTGATGTGGTGTAGTGGTAGCATGTGTCGTTGTGGAGGTTAAAGTCCAGCAACGCCGACCCGACGGCGGTTCGATTCCGCCCATTGCCAGGATCCGTTTCTTTTTGTCCTTGTTTTGCTCAAATAAATCAATCAATCTCTTTGTTTGTGGTTGTTGAGAGGAGGAAAGTTGGCAGAGAATTCTGTTGACGGACTCGAGGGTGGACTGTGCTTGCCTCGGCTTGTGTGGCTGCGCATGCAGAGCCACGCGAGTTGTTTGGCGCTGGGAAGAGAAAAGAAATATTGAAGGCTCAGGAGCCTGAGACGTCGGCTCCTGCTGTATTATCACGAAATGTCATTCAACACGCTCTTTCAAGTGCAATCTCATCTTCTTGCTATGATTGTTTACCAACCCGGACTTCCAAGCAAATTCTGATGCAACTTGTGATCCGGACAGATGTATCAACGGGAGAATATGTGCTCATTGAGAACGTATTTCTGCCCAAGCTATACATCGTGTGGACTCGTGGCAGGAAGCTGTCACAAGACAACGAGGTGTCCGTTGTTTAGTCGTTATCATTTTCACGGCCTCTGACCCGTGTAGCTTTAGTACTAACCATTCTTGCCTTGCACTCTAGCTGCTGATATCGCGTACCATAACTATCGACAAAATCCGAGATATCAGAACGACACCTGCTATCCTTGGACGTGTAACAATAAAACTCACTCATACCAGCGCCTAACTTGTTTTGAGTCACTTGCGTCGAGTGTTGGCACAAATGAGTAATTCACTTCTGTACATGAACGATACAATTCTCAACTGTCCCTCTTCTTCTCAAGAAAACTTCAACCTCAGAATAGAGCTTCAGCCCCAAGAACAACTTCAACATGGCCAGCTCCAGCCCTTTCGTCGAGACACTCGCAGAGTTGCAAAACGCAACTTTTATCCAAGCCTTGAACCATGCAAAAAATGCATCAGAGGATGCATTGCCGAAGGACTCCAACGTCAAGGCTGGCACATCAAGATGTGTCCACTTTGGCTATCCAACCAACCTCCACGAAGCCTTCGAAAGCGAATTGCACAAAACCAAGCTCCTCAAGAAGGTTCTGTCGGACAAGGACAAACTCATCAACAAACGACTGACCTACACACGAGAGCTTGAACATCGACTCTCAAAAGAGCAACGCTAGACCCAAATATTGCGTAAGAGATATGAGAAGGAACGTACACACTCCTACTACCTAGCTCAAACACTATCAAAAGCACACGAGGAGGTAACGTCTCTACAAGCCCAAACAGCTGGGTCTGAACTCCTGAAGGACGCACTGAGGAAGGAGCTTCACAAGAGAACAGCTACTATCAAGAATCTTGAGGAGCAGAATCGCCAACTCATAGCCATTCTCACTCAAAACTTGGCTCGTATGTGTGAGTCTGAAGACGAAACTTCTCATCAAGTTCTAGAAAAGTGCGTGGAAGACGTATCCTCCAAGAGTCCAGACAGTTACGAGGAATCTCCAACACAGGTAGCTCAGGTAATTCCAACTCTCCGGAACATACCTGCTACCATCCTTTCAACTACATCGAAACCTGTCCGCAGTATTCTCAAGAGGTCTTCAACGGATGAACCAACACTTACAACGCTTGCAACCTCAGCGGCAACTTGGATGTGCTCTGGTATCAAGGCAGCTGATACACGCGTAGTCTACTTCCGCAAAGATGAGTGCCATCCGAAACCCTCAAGTCCAGAGTTTAGAGAACGCGTCAGAAAACAGCTAAATCTTGAGCAAATGGCTCTTACAAGAAGCTATCTGGTTAGTCTTGAATTGCCTGACGTAATCGAAGGATCAGAGCAGGATGCCCAAAGCTCAACTTTGGAGTCCAGGAAGAGGAAACAAGAAAAGGAGGAACAGCAGGCATTTGCACAGAGTCCTATGCAACGACTCAAGATGGTGAGGATGGATGACAAAATTAGTATTGAGTCAAGACCTTAACATATTCTAGAAGAATTAGTGCTTGGGCACACAAAAGTACTTCTGAGGACGCATTGCATTGCGATGGCGATTAGTTGAGTAGATGAGATTAGAGTCAAAATAAGACGTACATATCAACCGCATTCTTTATCACACTTCCCCTTAACGACAGACGACTTGTTTTGCCAAGTATGCGTCTGGCTGCCTAAGGTACCGGGGCGAACAAGGGGGAAACAAGGAGGAAAAACTTCATATCACGCACTAAGAGTCATCGAGGCAGTTTCCTGCCGATTTCAATGAGTGTTAGTTAGCTATACAAGATATCTCTTGCCAGCTCACGAAGAAATGAATTCGTCCATCCTCCACTCTGCTTCACCCACTTCAAACCTCATAATATCAAGTAAGATCTCGTACATCTTCTCCTCTACTACTTCAGAGGTCAAGTCGCCTCAATAAAAATGGAGGACTCGAACATCGAGTATACCTCTTAAAGCCGTCAAGATGTTCAACTCACACATCAACATCGACGCCTTCTCCAACACAAACATCAACATCAGGTATACTGCTCCCTCCCGTCACGACATCACCACTCTACAGAACATAACAGATCCCCGTCCACAATGGTATGGCATCCAACTAGCAAAACAGAAATCCTGGCAAGAACAAAGGATTTTCGCACACCATCAACGTGTGAGATTTATCTCTTCTACCTCTACTGCTGATATCTTTACCACTGATGATGATGGCGATGAAGAAGGGGATACTACAGAGTCTGAAACACCATGGCGATTCTCACACCTCGCAAAGCATTTTCCAAAACTCGAGCAAGAGTGTTTCGCGGACAGTTTTGCAAAAGTTGAAGTAAACAATGTTCAGGGATTAGAGGAGATAGGAGATGAGAAACCGGAATGGAGGTTTGTGGATTTGGCGAGACATTGGGAACGGTTGGAGCAGAGGGCTTTTGCTGGGAGTTTTCGGGCAACGTGAGGTTGTGGTAAGGGGTTAGTAGGTTGGAAGCTTGGGATGGGGCAGGGTATGGATGAGAGGAAAGTTCAAAGGGGAATCGTGGGTATAGCCAAATTCGTAGGCATGGTGATCAGGAACAGTTCTAAGGCATATGAAGATTTCGACAAGGACAGACTTGATTCGTAAGGAGTGCCTTTGGTGATGTGTCAGACTTGCATTGTGCTGTCGTTCTTTCCTCGTGTTGATCTTCACTATCACGAGCGAAGCGACTGCAGCAGTATGTCACGTATTAAGCACAGATCCATGCATACTCTTGTTGTTCTCGATCTTTGAGGCAGACACCAAATAGGATTTGAACAAGTAAACGGAGGTATCGAGCAATTTTTGTAAGACAGAACCCTTTCTGCCACATACCGAAAGAAACCCCAACCAGACCAGAAAAACCCCCCTTTTTCGCAAAAAACCATGATTCCGCTAATGATAGTAGAAAAAAAAGCGAGATGAAACATCAGAAGGAAAACTTAAGCCTTGAAGCCTTTGCCTTCAAAGCCAGGTCTTGCCTTCTTTTTGGCGCCACCACTACCACCTTTCTTGCCACCCTTTTTGGCGCCCTTCTCGGCAGCTCTCTTGGCTAGGTTCTCAGTTCTCTTCTTATCCTTCATCTCCTTGCCCTTTCTGACGTTGTCGATGCGCTCATTCCATTGTGTTGCGCTCTTTGTCTTTTGGTCTGTCTTGCGCTTCAGGGTCTTCTTGAGCAGGGACTGATCGTCCTTGACGCGCTCGCCGTGTGCACGCTTCTTTGCGTTGAGCCACATGTCCTTCTCCTCGATCTCCTTGCGCTTGTCCTCGTCCATACCGGCGAGTCGCTGAGCTTTCCTTTCGGCAGCGGCCAGGGCAGTCTTGATGTCTGAAGGACCCTTCTTCTTCTTGTGGGCAGAAATGGAGCCAAGTGTGGGATCAGTCTCTTCGTCGTCGAATGCAACACGGCCGAAAGAGAAGTTATTCTCGTCTATGGGACGCGGTGAGAAAATGTCGGGTGTAGCTAGGGGACTACCGCTACCGCGCAGACGCTCATCATTAAGACGCTCCTCCTCTTCCTTAGCCTTCAGGCGCAACTCCTTCTTGTGCTGCTTGCGAGCTTCTTCCTTCTTGCGGCGCGACTCGAGCAGTTCCTGTCTGTTGCGAGGGCCGCCGCTGGGACCATCAGCCTTGCGCTGAGCACGTAACGCCTCGATACGGGCCTTCAGGCGAGCTTGTAGTTCTTCGGCGTTGACCTCTGGCAACTTAAGGGCGAGAGCCTTTTTGGGTTTTGTGGTAGCGGATGCATCTCCTTCTGTAGGATTTGAGGCAGGAACTATTGATGATGAGGAAGATGTGGCAGATTGGTTGGTAGAGTTGTCAAAGACTTCCGGTTGGCTGGGGCTTGCCGGCGTTGAGGTTTCATCATTGTCAACCAGACCAGAGAAGTCCATAGCATCGTCAGCGGCCTCATCGGCAGACACGTCGTCGGCGTCCTGCATGTCCTCATCGGCAGACTCTTCAGCACCAGCAGCGGACTGAGGTTCCTGTTTGCGAGCAGCCTTCTTGGCTTCCAACTTTGCTTTTTGCTTGTCGGCCTTTTCCTTCTTCAGACGGCGCTTCTCCTTTCTCTTGTCTGCTTGTGCCTTTTTGCTGCTTGGAGTATCGTCAGCAGCATCGTCGCTGAGGTCGTCATCGTCTTCATCGACTTTTTGCTTTTTGGTAGGTTGGACTTTGTCGGCAGGCAAATCGAGTTGTGCAGAGGATTCTTGGTTGTCGTCGTCGTCAATTCCCAACTCTCGCTTCCTCTTGCGCTCGTTCTCGTCCATGACGTCCTTTGCGGATTTCTGGTTTGCAGGGTCAAGTTTTGCGCGCTTGGCCTGGCGCTTCTGTTCTTTCGTCTGCTTCTTGCGCTGCCATTGGTCCTGCAGAGAGGAGTGTGAGCAGGAGAGGTTGGGTGTAGATTCAGGAGCATGGACGTACGCTGTTGTCCTTTGAATAGTATTCGTTGGCGGGGATCAGAGAAAGAAGACCCTCGAAGGCCTGAGCGTGACTTTCAAGACGTGCCTGCAGGAGATAAGTATTGGGGTAGGAAAAAAGAGTGGAAACACTTGGGTACCTCTAGATCGTCAGCCATGATGAGATTATAACAGAAAATGGAAATAAAAGTGGCAAGATGTGTTATGCGAAAGTGTCGTCTGCATCTTCTTTGACGCTGAACTTTTCGTCTGCGGGTGCAGGCTTGGCGCGGCCGCGTCTGAAACGGGCGATGACGATCAGTCTGGGGTAATTGGGAGCTTCATGTTCGCGCGAACTGGCCAGAGCGACCAAGATGCAACCATGGAAAACTTCGCCCTCGACGCAACTCACAAAGGCGGTCTGACTATTTCCCACTACCTCGACTGCTCCCCCAACGTCATCTCCGCCTTCAAAGAAGTCAACAAGCTGGTCCTTGTTGTCACCATTGGCTTGGTTTCCGTCTCTCTGCTTCGTACCTTCCGTCCCTCGACGTCTCGTGCCTCGTCATGATCGCTCGACTATCGCCTACCTCGCTAGCATGGCTGCTGTTCAGCGCCTCAGCACAAGCATCCTACGTTATTGAAGGACTCTCCTTTGGCCACAAGAGCGCCATCTCGCCAAACGGTCGCGCCGTACCTGGTTGGCACCTCTCTGGAGAGAACCACATTCCTCAACTACTCTCCGATCGCATCATTCTCACTCCTCCCGCACCTGGTGGTACACGAGGCGCCATCTTCGCCGACAACCCTATAACCCAGCCAGAGTGGGTCGTCGAGACCGAGTTCCGTGCTTCGGGTCAAGAGCGTGGCAGTGGTAACATTAACTTCTGGTTTGTCGATACTGGCCGTTCCGCTGTCGGCCAGAGCAGTATATACACTGTTGGCAAGTTCGACGGTCTTGCCCTCGTCGTCGATCAGTATGGTTCTCGTGGAGGTTCTATCCGTGGTTTCTTGAACGACGGCTCGGCCAACTTCAAGGACCACCACAACGTCGACAGTCTGGCTTTTGCTCACTGTGATTATGCATACCGCAACCTGGGCCGTCCTAGTAAGCTGCGTATCGAGAACGGTCATCACGGTCTGCGTGTCGACATTGATGGTACGCCTTGCTTCCACAGCGAGAAGGTCAACCTTCCTCCTGGTTATTTCTTTGGTGTCTCTGCTGCTGCCTCTGAGAATCCCGACTCCTTCGAGGTCTACAAATTTGCCGCATCCACCACAACTTCTATCACCCGTGAGGAGCCCAATACCGAAGCAAAGCGTCAGCACCTTGAGAAACTCGACACGTTCCCTGGTTCTCCTGAAGTTCTTCCCAACGCTGATGCCGGCACTATTCTGGACCAGACACACCAATTTGCCGACCTTCACAACCGCCTGCAAGCAATGAACCACCAGTTCACAAACATGTTCGCCGAGTTTGAGCGCTTGTCTCGTCAGCTGAACGACCGTCATGCTGAGTTGATGGCCAAGGTTGCCGGTTCCAATGCTGGTGATTCTAGTGACAAGTCGCAACAGCCTACTGGCGAGGCCCTTCTTCCTCTGAGCCGCCGTGTTGAGAACATCGAGCGTATTGTGCTCGCTATTCAGCGTGATGTTGAGGGCAAGGACTACCGTGAGCATTTGACAAACCTGCAGCAGTCTATTGAGGGTGTTCGTGGAGGCTTGACAGAGCATCTCCCTGAGACCATCTCTCACAGTAAGTTACTCCTCGATTGCAAATCTGTTACGAGACCAAAACGTTAACCTTCATTTCAGTGATCTCGACTGCAGCTCCCAAGATGGGCATGTTCATCTTTGTCGTCATTGCCTTCCAGGTCATGCTCGCCGGCGCCTACGTCATCTACAAGAGACGCAGAGCAAATGCTCCCAAGAAGTATTTGTGATCTCGACAAGTCCTGCATATATATCTTCCTTACAGTATCTTCTTGTTGATGTATGTGTCAAGATTAGCGTTTGTTCATGAAAGCTGTAGAAGTTAGCGGTTCTTACATAAATTTGTTGCATAGAAAAAGGATTTTCATACATGGACCGCTTCGACATCATTCCTTCCCTACTTTATTCTCCCACTTTTGTGTACACTTCACGCTCTGGACTCTTAGTATCAGTCTGCTACCTCTTGGTGAGAGTGATATGAGAAGTCAATGCCAAGTAAACCCGTGTTTCAGGTCTGCTGGGCGCCTAATTATGGGTGAGTAGATGAATGACTTTATCATTGGAACCGGACTCGTGACCAAGCATCTTAACAGCAGGCATGCCACTTCAGAGCAAGGTATATGAAAGAATCATAAGACATAACAGCAGTGTCTGTGGCAAGAATTGGGAATATTGTGGTGACAGTGTCGTCAGCCAACCCCGAGATGAAACCATGAAAAGACCGCGACACATCAGATTCCAGCCAAGACAACAATCTGCATCCTGCAGTCCTGCAATCACTCCATGGCGGTTTCAAGGCTTTGTGGGTAGTCATGGATCAAGCGCTTCTGAAGAGACGCTCCACGGATCCAGAACTGCTATGACTCTTTAAGATGTACTGTGTATATGCCACTGGACATCTGTCGCCAACCTGAGCATTCGGGACTACATTCTTTCTCTTATTGCAGACGCCTTCACCACTGAGCCTCTTGCCTGGAGTTGTCAAACTTGAAGAACATCTCGAAAATGACGCTGCCTCTTCCCATCGAGTTAATGCTTCTGCTCTATACACATCAGACCACGATGTCGGACGTCCTGACGCTATCCTCCACCAGCCGCAACATGCGGACGCTCTTTCTAGATAACGCGTCTTCCATCATCCTGCCTGCTGTCTGTAAGAACTCAGACCTGCTATCTGCTGCCAAAGTCCTGGTCGACACAATCTCCGAAGTCGCGAAACGTCCGGGTGAATTCTGTGCATGTTCAGATCTCGAAGACTATCACTTCCACAAAAACATAGCAAATCAATGTTACGTCGCAGATGCTTCGGCTTCTTTCTCGACCGAGCTGCACAATTTCCGCACTCTGTCATGGGTTCTGAACGTAGCCATGCTGGTCGCAGACAAGGCGATCGAGTTCTGGACCGCTAGGATCGCACTGTGTGAAGCCGATCACGAACCACTAACAGTCGATAAGGAAAAATTTGCCCAAGCATATCTTCTCCTCTGGCATTGCGCAGAATCTCACTTTTCGTCAGAGTTCGACGCGCGTATCAGAAAAGTAGCACCTCAATTACTTCCTCGAGAAATAAGATTGCTGCGAGAGATTTATGACTTCTCATCATTCGATCTGGACCGACCGACAAAACTACGCATAGGAAGCGCGGATCCGGATGCGGATGAGGAGGAGATCGAGATAGAGAGATGTTGGTTCCAATTCGGAGGAGGACGCAGGGAAGATATCTCTCATGACATAACGACTAACTCTGCTGAATGGTGGTTCTGGAACCATTGGTTTAATGGCGCATGGCGTGGTATAGGAGTCTTTGATAGAATCCGAACGGAATGGGAGAGGGAGAGGGCGGAGCAATGTATATGCCCAAAGGCGGTACTGATCAAGTGGGACCTGGTGCAGCTGGGCTGGTGGAATACTTGGGATCGCACGACATAAAGGACCTGCTCGGCCTATGTATCGTTCAGCCAGAATCGACTGGTCTACTTCTCCTGCCAGACCATCGGTCAAGACTGGAACTGTTGTGCCTCGAACATAACCGACAACTGCTTCCAAAACGATCCTTACATCTCATCTTGAAAGCAGTGTCGATACTTCCTGTAAAAGAAGTCAGAGGTCATCCGCCTCACCTAATGGCGGGTTGGTAACCTGAAGACTCGCCCTTTTGTTGGTTTCCCGATCAACGTAAACTCGCCGTCGGATTGCACTCTCTGCTGTGCAGCGTTCTCTTAGAGCTCTTTCTTCACCACTTTCTTCAACAGGTCTTACTCTGAAATGACTTGCACGACATCGTTACATAGTCACTAGCACATTCCTCCCCAAACCGGTCATTGAGAGTCATCCTCAACATGGCTCAATCTCATATTGAAACAAAGCCAAATTCAAGATTGCAAAGGCATACCAAGCAGCTTGTCCTTTTCCAAAAAGATGAATTGACAGCATACTTGATAGACTTCGCGAATAAGAAGGGCGAACCTTGAAAGACAATATTCAAACTACCAGAGAGCGGGATTGTCGTTGCAACTTCTTTGGCTCGTTCATTTTCAATCCCTTCCGGAAAGGTCAGACCAGGGACACTGTGCTGTATCGCTTGAGAAGGCTCGACATACACAGCCTCTGACTTTAGTGGTCTCCCAGCCTGTTGCGAACGTCGTTGATGTATCACTGTAACCGAGCAGGGACGTATGAGGAAAGAGCAGAGGTTGGAAGAGTTTAGCATGCAACCATTTTGATATTCGTGCAGACCATAAATAAGCTTCGTGTGCGCTACATCTGCTGCCATTCGAGCCATTTGCTCCTGTAAACGCCTGTTCAACAAATCATATGCTTGATCCTCCTGGCGGGTATTCCCATATGAGCAAACGCCATCATAACTCCTAGCCCTGCATTTAGTATTACAGCTCAACAACATCCTTAGGCAGTGCCTCTGGGCTTAGCCTTGGCCTCCTTCTTCTCCTTGGCTGCCTGCTTTTGCTTCTTCTTCTTTTCTTCCAGCTTGGCTTCGTTTTTGCGCTTCAAGCTTGCTTGTTCTTCAGCGGTCTTCGCGATTGGCTTGAAGAAACCCTCGAGTCTGCTTTGCTGTGCGCTCTTCAGACTTTTGGCGAGACGGGCTGCTCCGTTCTTGACTCTGTCTTCACTGAATCCCTTCTCCTCAACGAGGAACTTGACGAGACCATCAACGTCGGGTGCTTTCCACTCGAAGTTGCACTCGGGATCATCGGCAGGGCGGACATCAGGTTCTTTGAAGAGAAGCTTGGCTTCGGCCCAAGGCCAGTCATCTGGAATTGTGTACTTCTTGTTATTCTCGAGCACACCGACAACAGCCTCAAGACTTTTGTGTTCTTTGATCATGGTGTAGGCGACCTTTGGGCCAATGCCCTTAACGGGGTCGACGTAATCGCAGCCGAGCAGAATGCACATGTCGATGAACTGTCGGTGTTGGTCAGTACAGTTTGCCAGACGGACATGGACGATCGATAATCTCATACCTGATCCATGGTCATGTCCAGGCCCTCCAAGACCTTGTCCAGATGAATTTCTTGAATTGGTTCCTTGCGTTGTTCGCTGAAAGTGAGCTTGCGGAGAAGAACAGGGGTATTGAAGGTCAATGTATCCATATCCTCACTGGCAGCGGCATAGACCTTGCCGGCACGAGCTAGGGCAGCACACTGAGCTTCGGCCTCGGTTGGGGCAATGATGTAGGGAATGCCCATCAGCTTGAGCAATCGCTGAGCTTCAGCATTGTGTTCTCTCGTGACGCGGACAGTGCGGCGACTGAACTTTTCCATGTCCTCAGCGGTACCCGTCTCCTTGGCCTCTTCGTGAGCCTCCTCGGCTTCGGTCTTGCGCTGGAAACGTTTGGCGAGCTCTCCTGACTTGAGCTTAGGTGGAGCGCCATCAAAGACGTAAAGGGGCTTGATGCCATTGTCGGCCATACGTAGTGTACGGTAGAACATTCCCATGAGATGTGATGTTGTCTCTCCAGATTCGTTCATCAGTTGTTGACCTTCGGAGCGGACGGCGATGAGGAACGAGTACAGTGACATGGACGCATCGATGGCGACCTTGCGACCGAACTGGTTCTTGATTTCTCCAGTCTTGACGGCATCTGGACAGTGCTCGTCGATGACTTGGAAGAGGTCTAGATCAGGTCAAAAGTCAGCTCTGTGATGGATAGAGACTAGTTTGCATCACTTACGTTTGATACCCATCTTAGCAGATTAGTTATGTCAATGCGAGATTATGGTATCGAGGAAAGTTGTCAAGTGACAGCGTAGTGATCAGATGCTGTATGGCAGACTGTCAGAAGCAGAAAGTACATGTTCGCGAAGCTGCCTGACGCGCACTTCGCGTTTTGGGAAGTGCAACTAACTCGGTGACGTAAATCAATTACTTCCCGATTGGGACGACCACAATTTATCAAACTATGGCATTGTACAATGGAATCTTTGTGGGATCGGGATCCCGAACCCCGAACCTCGGGGAGCTCTTCTATCGATCGCAAATCACCTACCGAGTGTCTTCTGTGCATCTCTGAAGATGAAAGCCCATGGTACCGCAAAACACTTGGTGTCGGCCGTCGACTTCCAGCCTCGGCATGTTGAACCTCATGCCGTGTGGAGTAGCCGACTTTCCGATACAACACGCATCTCCTTTGCCGCCTTGCCGCCATTCTCTTGCATAGTTTATGTGCTCCGAGTACTTATATAGCCAATACTCTACTTCTCCTGCTTACTCTACTTCACTACTTCCTTTTCATTCCACATCTCACGCCATGTTCAAATCAGTCGCCCGCCAGACAGCAAGACAAATTGGCTCACGAGCCACTGCTGCTGCAGCTGCTCGTCGCTATGCACATGCTCCTGTGGCCTTCGACTGGAAGGACCCGCTCGGTGCCAGCAACCTGTTCACCGAAGAAGAATTGGCTATCGCAGAGACTGCCGAATCCTACTGTCAAGAGCGCATGCTTCCTCGTGTGCTAGGTGGGTCCTACGCTCGACAATCACCCACTGCAAATTGCTGACCCAACCAGATGCATACAGAAACGAAGACTACGACAGAAAGATCCTTGAAGAGATGGGAGAACTGGGACTGCTTGGTGCTACCATCGAAGGCTATGGATGTGCTGGTGTCTCTTCAGTCGCCTCGGGACTCATCACACGTGCTGTCGAGAGAGTCGACTCTGGTTACCGCTCAGGAATGTCAGTCCAGTCGTCATTGGCCATGGGTGGTATCGACGAGTTCGGCTCTCAGGAGCAGAAGGACAAGTTCCTGCCCAAGCTGGCCAAGGGTCAGATGCTTGGTTGCTTCGGCCTGACTGAGCCAAACCACGGTAGTGATCCCGGCAGCATGGAGACAGTCGCCAAGCCTCACCCTACCAAGAAGGGTTACTTCAGCCTAAGCGGAGCAAAGACCTGGATCACCAACTCGCCTATTGCAGATGTCCTGCTTGTGTGGGCCAAGCTGCAGGAGACGGGCAAGATTCGTGGTTTCCTAATTGAAAGATCTGAGTGCCCTCCAGGAACATTGGAGACACCTGCACTCAAGCACAAGAACGGTCTGAGAGCTTCTCTTACCGGTATGATCCAGTTGGATGAATGTCCAGTACCAGAAGCAAACATGTTCCCACACATCGAGGGTCTCAGAGGACCTTTCAGCTGTCTCAACGGTGCTCGTTATGGCATTGCTTGGGGCACCATGGGTGCTCTCGAGGACTGCATTGCAAGGACAAGACAGTACGCTTTGGAGAGAAAGCAATTCAAGAACAACCCAATCGCCAAGTACCAGCTGGTGCAGAAGAAGCTCTCGGATGCAACCACTGACGCAGCCTACGGTATCCTTGCGGCAGTGCAAGTTGGCCGCCTGAAGGACGAAGGCAAGGCTGCTCCAGAAATGATCTCAATGATCAAGAGACAAAACTGCGACAGAGCTTTGGTCAACGCCCGAGTGTAAGTGACATCAGCTAAGCTTAGCTTCAGAGAGTGCCTGCTAACTCGTACCAGATTGCAGGAAGTTTTCGGAGGAAACGCTGTCAGTGACGAGTACCACATTGGAAGACATGTGGCGAACCTGTTCGTGACCCAGACGTACGAGGGCCAGAGCGATATTCATGGTAAGTTTAGGCAAGGCAGTCTGACCCACCACGATGTACTAAAACATGAGCAGCTCTTATCCTCGGACGTGCAATCACTGGTCTTCAAGCTTTCTGTTAAACGTACATACTCGATGAAGGGTCAGGCGCTGGATTTGGTTGACAAGTTGACGGATGCCGCCCTCATGTTGTGTAAGATAGCCGAAACAGAGCACACAAAACAAACAAAGTACATGATACACAGCCCGATTGGGACAGCAGCATCTGCCTGAAGATGGAACGCGTGATGTCGTGCAGTATGATCGGCGTCGACTGGAGGTGATTCACTGTGTCGGATGCATGCACGCACAGAGTCTTGTCTTGTTCCATGGAAAATTGGGCCGCAAGCCGAAGCAAGCGCGAGCGACTTGCTCGTACTCTTGTGGGCGCGTGATCGCGGGTGTCTTCGTTGAAGATGTTACACTACTGATGGGTTCGATAAGTAGAATGCTGGCAAATACAGACTTGACTTGAGCATGTTTCAGCGCCAACAAGTGAATAATCAACAGTGAAAGTGAGAAAACAGCTTTTGTTCAGAAACAGGGTCGTCCGTCTTTGTTGTGTTGCAACAAGAGCGTCGGTGAGTCGGCAATGACGCATCGGCCGGCTGAGGCCAATCAATCTGAACGCTTGCCAGACAGACTCCATCCTTTTCGCTCACTCACACATCCGCGACGACTCCTCGCTCCGCATACCACACACCTGAACACCAACGCAACCACCTCAAAGGCAGCGTTGATCATAAGTCTTCGACTCACACACACAACCACCGCACACCATGGCGCTTAAGAGAATTAACAAGGAGTTGACCGATCTCGGCCGGTATGTGACAGCGCCCCTCTGTCCTTCCCCTCCCCCACCTTGATGATGGTCCATCGTCCGCTTTAGCAAATGTCCATGTCGCAAGAGCAGACACTGACAGACATGTAGTGACCCTCCCTCATCCTGCTCTGCTGGTCCCATCGGAGATGACCTGGTACGTTGCTGAAAACTCCGCCTCAAAATTGAGCGCCTGCCTCGTGGCCACTCGAATCTTCCGAAACAGAACTCTTTCTGACTTTGTTTGCCTCCAGTTCCACTGGCAAGCCACCATCATGGGTCCCGTAAGTCTTCGATTCCTTGGTTGAGCTGTTGGCGGTCGAGCATTGCCGCCGTCGCCACTTCCACAACAATCATAGCAGCAACGTGGCTGACAATCCTCAGGGTGACTCCCCATACTCGGGCGGTGTCTTCTTCCTCGCCATCCACTTCCCCACAGACTACCCCTTCAAGCCTCCCAAGGTCAACTTCACCACCCGCATCTACCACCCCAACATCAACAGCAACGGCAGCATCTGTCTGGACATTCTCAGAGACCAATGGAGCCCTGCTCTGACCATCTCAAAAGGTATGTCGCTGCGTGTCTGCCAGTATCACTGCTTGGATGCAGTGCATGGCAGAAAAGATTTACAGATTCGTCCGTTACTAACACAACCCCGCAGTCCTGCTTTCCATCTGCTCCATGTTGACCGACCCCAACCCTGACGACCCGCTCGTTCCCGAGATCGCACATGTCTACAAGACTGACCGCTCGCGTTACGAGGCTACAGCCAGAGAGTGGACAAGAAAGTACGCCATCTAAAAAGTCTAGCAGCAAAGCCCGTCAGAGGGCGCAATCAATGGTCGAACTAGTGCATCAAGGGTTATCTCATTTCCTTGGCGTGCAGAGGCATTTTTTCACGACAGATGGCTTTCGGGGTTGAATTGGGTTCTTCTGTTGTCGAGTCGAGCGGCGGTAATTACAGGCCAGCCTCTCCCTTGAGAGCGGCTGTCTGTCACCGTTCGTTCACACGCAAATGCAAAGACCCATTGCTTCGACACGCATGCACGACTCGCCTTTAGCCTTGCTTTTCTACTGCCAGACACATGCGATGGAGTGTTATGGCGCATCGGTTTACTTTCAGAAAGTCAGATAGACTGGTAAAACACAACATACGGAAATCCCACATGATAACGAACACATTCCTGAATCCCTCTTGTTCCTATTTGTACATGTTTAGATATTCTTCTCTGATCCTGTTGGATCATACATGTGGCGTAAAGTTGCGACAGCGTCTTCGGCGTCTTGAGACGCCTCTTCCTCTTCAGACACATCTCTCGAAGCAGCCTCGTCCACGTCAACCACATCCTCACCCTCACTCTGACCTTGGAGTTCCCTCTCCGCATTCTCCTCAACAAACTGGCTGCCCCACAAATCGACGGGGATCCTCATTTCATCGAAATACCTCTCACTGTTACCGACAAACCTTCTAAGCAAAGGTGTAGCATCTTCTTTCCTCTTGGGATCCTCCATTTCCCATATCAATTCGTGGTAGAGTTGTTTGAAGGTTGCTTGGATGTCTTTGATGGCGAGGGCGCTGCGGCCGAGGTCGTTGTAGGGGTCGGCGGGGTCTTGGAGGTGTAGCATCCAGGGTTTGTAGATGGAGGGGATGGCGATGCGGTGGCGTGCCCAGAGGGACTGTGGTTTGTGCGTTAGTTGCTTGTGGATGAGATAGCGTAAAACAAAAAGGAAGGGAGGGAAATGTGAGAGGAACATGGAAGAGATGAAAACAAGATGTTACATACCGTATCTGTTTTCCTAGCCTCCTTGTGTTGCCAGCTTTGATTTGAGATCTTCGGGAATTTGACGAAAGGCTCGATGCTCAATCCTTCTCGGTGAATATCGAACTTGGCCCAGAAGTCGAGGGTGTAGAGGAGACTGATTGCTGGAGACTCCATTTTCGGCTTGTTTCTCTGACTGCCATGTTTCAAGGCGGCTACACACATCATGAACAGAGTGTAGGATCCAATACCACCGAACCACGGATCCGAGAGGTTGCGCAAATTTAGCGTGGCTTTTAGAAGCAAGAAGACCCTTTTCAATTGCGAAAACTCGGCGAGGTACTTTTTGGTTGCTTCTCGAGCGCCGTAAGTAGGTTTTGTGGACACTATTTGGACTTTGAGGCTTGTGGGTTTGTGGACGGCCCTGACCAGAGGGAAATAAGCCGAGCCGTTGATTTCGACCTGATCAAAGTCCTCGTGTTTGGCCAACAAGCCCTGGATGACACGGAGGTGAGAGACCATTCGTTGTTTCCGTAACGCCATTTGCTCTGCTGCCCATGCTGCTTTGGCAGTCTTGTCTTCGGGCTCGCCTTCATACGGAGCTTTCCTGTACGTTGGATCAGTGATTCGAATGTCAATATCCGAGTTTGGCATGGTGAGGCCAGTCGACTGAGAGCCGAATGTTTCGGCTTGGAGGCCTGGACTTGCTTTTTGGGCCAAGTCAATCAGGATGTCGCAAAGCTTTGCTCTCGCGGCATTTTCTGAAGGAGTCATCTCCATCCAATTGGCGAATGCTTTTATCTCGGTATTGAGCCAATGTTTTACGTGGTAATCCTTGCCTTGACGTGTTGGTCGACGATTCCAGGGCTCCGAGCGTGGGTAACCTCTGAGTCCGGCAATGATAGGTTGCGCAAAGCCGTAGTGAGCTAAGAAACCTTGAGGCGCCAGATCCTCGACCAACCCTGTAGTGGAAAGCCTGACTTGTTCTTCACGAATGATGGCGAAGGCTCTACGTAGCACTGTGAAGAAAGCAGCGCGATCATCATCTCGGTATTTTGGTATTGGTTGCAGGGGATCCTCGTGCTTGGTCAGGAAGCCAACCCATCGTTGGTACTGTTCCTTGTTCTCCTTTTGCTGCCGTTCTTTAGTTGCCTGCCTTTGCGTAGCTTGCGCGACTCTCTCCAACGAGCGGAGTTGGAATGCAGCGGCATCATTCGTCTCGTCGGAGTTTCTTGGGACAATCCTAGAAAAGACTGTCAGGGGGGATTTGTCTTTTTTCCCTTCTTCTCCTTCGGTCTCCTTCTCAGGTTGTTTGGACTTGCGATTAACTCTGACGGGTGGCCGAGTGTCCAAGATAGATGGGCGCAGGACGTCAGGGTCGGCTCGGGAGCTGTGCACTCTACGAATAATGGAGGCGCGGTTTGCATCTCGATGTGCTTCGAGTGTGGCTGACAAGTCGTCCGGGTTGATGTGTTGATCAAGACGCTTCAGAGTGGCTAGACGCGCCTTTAGTCGCGCGTTCTCAAGGCGCGCAGACTCGTCTGCAGGACTGGATTCATAGCGGACTTGGTGAGGTGAGTATGTCACAGCATGGCGAAAGATGTGGTGTAGGGTTCGTCGGCTGTCACGCAGACGCAGCAGCTGCGGTTGGCATGGCATGAACAGGATGGTCGTCTTTGATGCGCACGTGAGCTGTGTATATGTCCGAATTTCTGTAACGACTCGTCCAGATATTCTCGAATGCGACTGATGTTTGCCTGCGTGATGGTTTGTTCGCCGTTAAACCTCACAATTGTATAAAACGGCTCGGCCCGCTCTCACTCATGCCCCAGTTTGGCGGCGTGAAGTCGCGACCTCCGAAGATGCCGGCAGGAGCAGTGATAGCTTCTTATCTCTCGGTCTGAATCTGGGCCAGTACTTGGGTGTGAAGGAGATTCCGTCATGGAAGGCTGACCTTGCTTGTGGACTTTATCAAGAATCCTCCCTTCCTCCAGATCGAGAAACGTTTGGGTTTAGTAAAATGGCAAAGCTACCTAGATAATCGAGCTCGTCCTAGATCTTACCGGGTAATTCACATCCGCATGACGATTGAGCCGGTAGATCGATGCGGTAGCGGACAAGTCTTGGATGAAGCCATGTGCATCAACGACCAGTGACGTTGTGAATATTCTGTAAGCTGATATAAGCTCCCATACACCGTTACTTGAGTACCTCGTCTCCTGCTCCATACCCCAGACTTTTTGCATACCACAAAACCAAAGGATCAACAACTAGCTACCTTATCTCATCTACGGACTGCTTCAAGCTATCAGTCTCTGAGCGCCATGGCAGAACACATTTCTGACCCTACTGGGCTGCGAAGCAGTACGGGCTATATGCCAGTGAGCAGCTGTGACCGAGCCTAGTGCACATATAGAGTGCTGACACGCGGCAGATTGAACAATATGGGTTGATAGGTAGACGAGTCTTGCGCAATTGTTATAGCTCTTGTTTGCTAACAACCTCCAGGAAATATGCATACCAGTGCTCTAGTGGTGCGTAATCTTGACTTTCATGCTTGATTTCAATGAGTTGACTTGATAAGGCAATCGATGGAGGAATTGATATGATGTGCTGGTAAGAACGTGACGAAAATCTACAGCTCGAATGGTGATCAATTGACAAGTTCGCAGGCCCGACTTTGATTCGCCATCTGTTTTCTGCCGCATGCTGGACAAAGACAAGGGCGGTCATTTCAACATCGGTCCTCCTCCAGGTCTCAAGATCACGACTAAACAACAATATCTGCCTAGCAACAACATTCTCCAAACCAGATATTTGCACGACGATGGCGTCTTGACTCTTACAGACTTCTTCCCTCGCCCACTCAAGATGGATAAGCTCGGCCCATCAGCTGGACGTGGCGCTACTACCGATCCTCGTAGTGGTCTCAAAAAGTGGCTGGTCCGAAGGGTTGAGTGTATCAGAGGAGCTACAGATGTTGATGTAGAAGTCTTCCCTGCTTTCAATTATGCTCAGGACTCTCACACCACCGAGATTGTCAAGGCCGAAGATGAGGCACAGCGCGTTGTACACTTCCGCTCTGAGAAGTTGTCCTTGGAACTTGTAGCCACCATTGATTGTGGTGATGATTCTCCATGCCCGGAGCTTTCGTTCTCTAAGAAACACATCGAAGGCTGTTCTTTGGGTGAAGGCGTGACTGCAACCATCAGTCTCCAGGAGGGTCAATCTATTTCCTTTGTACTGAGAGATCTGGAAGAGAAAAACAAGGAATCGATCTCTACCGCACTTCTTGACCAGGTCCAACAGGATACCTCGACCTACTGGTTCAACTGGATCTCTAAGTCGAAGTACAAGGGACGTTGGAGAGAAGTTGTCAGCCGAAGTCTGATGATCTTGAAGATGCTCACCTTTGAGCCTACCGGAGCCATTGTCGCAGCACCCACTTTCTCTCTGCCCGAGGACTTTGGCGGTTGTAGAAACTGGGATTACAGGTAAGTTTTCCAGTACTCCATACAATAAGATTCAATGCTAAGCTGCCTTTCAGATTCTCCTGGGTTAGAGATTCTTCCTTTACAATCTACATCCTCTTGCGCATGGGCTTCACCGAAGAAGCAGAAGCCTACATGAACTTCCTCAGCGACCGCCTGATCGACTCTCGCAAGCCCGACGGTGGTCTTCCAATCATGTTCTCCATCCGTGGCAGCACCGACCTTCCCGAGATCGAACTCTCCCACTTGTCCGGCTACCAAGACAGCAAACCCGTCCGCATCGGCAACGGCGCAGCTTTCCACAAGCAACTAGACATTTACGGAGAAATGATGGACTCTATCTATCTGTACAACAAATACGGCAAGCCAGTGAGTTACGATCTCTGGGTTGCGGTAAGGAAACTCACAGACTATGTCTGTGGAATCTGGCAAGAAACGGATATGTCGATTTGGGAAGTCAGATCTGCGCCTATGAACTACACATACTCGAAGATGATGTTGTGGGTAGCTATCGACCGAGCACTGAGACTGGCTGATAAACGCTGTTTCCCTTGTCCGAACAGGATGAAGTGGCTCGAGACCCGCGACCAGATCTACGACGATGTCATGGAAAAGGGGTACAACCACGACATGAAATGCTTCATTCAAAGCTACGAGAGCAACGAGGTCCTGGACTCTGCAGTCTTGATCGCCCCATTGGTCTTCTTCATCGCACCAAACGACCCTCGCTTCACCTCTACACTCGAGCAAATCCTTCTCGCGCCCGAAAAAGGCGGTCTCACTTCCACCGGCCTGGTCTACCGCTACAACACCATGAAATCCGATGACGGTGTTGGAGGCCGTGAAGGCGCATTTTCCATGTGTACTTTCTGGCTAGTGGAAGCACTTACCCGTGCCGGCGCCTACGACAAAAAGTACCTCATCAAGGCAATCAACATTTTCGAAAACATGTTGAGTTTCTCGAATCATTTGAATATGTTTTCGGAGGAGATTGCTAGGAGTGGAGAGCAGCTTGGAAATACTCCCCAGGCGTTCTCGCATTTGGCGTTGGTTAGTGCTGCGTTCAATCTTGACCGCGTGACTGGGGGCAGCGGTGGTATGTAAACTGTTCTATAATGCAGGATATGAGCAATCACAAAGAATTTCATGTATCTGAGCCTAGAGAGAGCTTTCCGTAGTAACAACACAGTGCCTCAACTTTGAGTAGAAAGGGGTAGTTCGAATTCATATTTTATACAAGTTGGTGAAACAGCCAGCCATAAAACGCCGTCAGAGTATCTTACGCTAACCATGCCGAGGAAATGTGTTGTTTTGTGAACAAGAGAGAAGATGAAAGCATTTAGATCAAAGAACAGTTATGTTTACTTGTTCAGAGATCTGTCGTGGCCAAGGGCGTTGACGTTAAGACCAAGGCCTTGAGTATCGAGGTAGACCTTGTTGTTGCTCTTCTCCAGGATGGAAGCGACGTTTCTGGCGTTCTCAAACTCACGCAGCTCAATGTAACTGCGGCTCTTCTTGATGGCATCACCAATCAGCTCGGCGGAACGGGCCTCACCCTGAGCGCGGACGATCATGGCTTGCTTCTCCTGGCGGGCCTTGTCGACAACGAAAGCAGCACGCTGGGCTTCTTGCTGGGCAACCTGCTTGGCTTCGACGGCGGCGGTGAACTCGGGCGAGAAGGCAAGGTGCTAGGAATACGTGTCAGCAAAGAAAAGCTAAAGATGTGAAGGAATGATGTCGTACTGTTAATGAGACATCGTCAAGCATGATGTTAAATCTGGCAGCGCGCTTCACAAGGTGGTCGCGAACGAGTCTCGACACATTCTCTCTCTGTGTGATCAACTGGGAGGCGTTGAATTGGGCAACGACGCTCTTGAGGACCTCGTTCACGATACTGGGAAGGACGCGCTCGTCGTAGTCGGTTCCGAGAGTACGGTAGATCTGAGGCAGGGCATCGACGCGGGGTCTTGACAGGACACGGCAGGTAATGTTGACCATCTGCAAATCCTTGGTACCAGTGAGGGAGGCGACATTACGAGGCTTTGCGCGGACATCGTAGACGATAGGAGTCTCGACCCAAGGGATCTTGACGTGAGTTCCTTCGGGGTAGATGTCGGGCTTGACACCACCAACACGGCTGTACTTGACGGCGCGGCAACCACCATCGACGTTGAAGAGGGCGTTGTTGAAGAGGTAAACACCGCCCAGGCCGAGGGCGATGACAGCGATACCACCAAGAGCGCCCCTGGGGTTGGGTGTAGGGCCACCAGCTCCGAATCTGTACATTTGCCTCGTCTCAGCTCTCTGCTTGTTTGACCTTGAATCACGTTCTTGGAGGAAAAGAGGTGTTTGCGCACCTTCTGCCTTGACTCTGGGCTTGTTCCAAGCTCTTCTGCAGGTTCTTCCACATATCCCGGGGGTCCGACATGGTTGCGACGATTGAGGCGAGCTGGGTGGTGATAGAAGGTGTCAGCGCGATTCTAGTAGCTTGAAGGTCGAAGGCGTCGATGATGATGGCAAGCACGGGCCAGAAGCGCTCCACGTTTTTATGCAGTTTCTTGTGCTACTCGTTTATGCAAGTCACCATCAACACCGTTACACGTCAAACATTGGCATTCCGAGCCTCACGCATGCTCATCTACAGTGCTACTTCGAAGCGGTATATACTCGCGTGACATGCACTGATCGTTGCAAGCATCGTCAGCCCTCTACGCTTTGTGCAGGCGCTATCGTTGTCAAGACAGCCGAAAACTTCTCGGCGTCTTCGGCTGCAGCATCATAGAGTAAACAATAGCCAGCCTGCCTTTCGTGATTCCCTGCCACCTATTAAACTTCTGTTGCGATAAAACTCCATGAAACCCCTCAAAGTACAACTGCTTAGCCAGTTTGTCCTACTCGTCCTATTACACGACTTGTTTGACTCGCCGCCTGACTCAGCCACATTCTGACGACAGCAAACGTTTGCTGCAAAGTGCCTGCCTAAACTGCTAACAAGATTGATATCATATCGACTCCTCTGCCTGTTCTGTAATTTCCTTTAACTGCAGAAGTTCCCTTGCAGCCATGGCCTCTGCAGTCGAGGCCAGATCTTTGGCTATTTTGACAACAATTGCCTCCGACCCTCCGCTCTACCCACGAAATCCTACCCAACTTCCACACGCCCCGTTGACCCTGTATATCGTGAGAGTTCCTGGCAGCAAAGGCATGAAAAGCTTCGATATGTCCAAGGCTTAATGTTAACCTGAATCCAGATGTCTTTCTGACTCCCCTAAAACCGCGGGAGAAGGTCGTTAGTGCTGAAGATGTCCAGAGCTCCTTATATTTCTTGCATATCGACATCCCTGAAGATGATCTTGTCGAACTACCAGAAGAAATCCCGGTACCGGACACTCCTGCTCTTTCAACAATCAGCCGCAAGCCACTGCCAACGCCCCCGACTTCTCCGGCGGATGGATCTCCAAGACAGAGGAGTGCTGTGTTCGACACTAAGCAGCAACTTGGAGTACCTCAGCGCAAGCCGGTTCGTCAAAGTCTAGATCTCCCGGACATCCCACCACGACCACCTATGAGAAGTCCTCTAAGTCAGCATGGCCAATTTACTGCAAATGAGCCTGCTGATGGAAGACCATCATTCTCCAGACGGCCGCTCAGCAACCAGTTCCTAGATCCAAGAGTCGTTTCGGGTCGGCCTTCTGTGAACTCGCGAAGCTCTTACGCTAGAGACGAAGCTAGCCGATCCTCCCATGAGGGCCCTTCGACCCCGGAAGAGGATGAGAGATGTGTCTCGCTGACCCTTATTCGTCGAGATCCATCATCAGGCTTCCAGTGGAACGTCGCAAAGATCCGTGATCCACCGGTCCACGACGTGTCTTCAGTGCTTGGAGGTGATGGCTCCATCAAGACTAAGAAAACAGGAGCTCCCCTGTTCATCGAGATCTACAATCCTGGATATTCCAAATTCTTGCAGTTTGACCAGACTAGGCCAGATTCTCGAGGTAGTGCTGATATGGCTTCTCTCTCGCCAAATCTATCTTCGGACCATGATAGCACATTCCGCCGAAGGCTGTATATGGATGGATCGAGATATGGTGACCACTCATATGGACACCGTAAAACTCCCTCTTGGACTGGCGAGCAGCAAAGTCAACGTCCATCGGTGCAATTGAATCGACAAAGTCTGCAGGCTGTACCGAAAACGTTGGTAGATAGAAGGAGCAAAGGTTACACCTTCCGTAGCCCATGGGGTGGCAAATGCGAATTCTCGACTGGGGCGGCTGGCAGATCATTGAAAGTATGTCTGAAATCTACCGCCTCTGGTGTAGCATGGTGTACTAATGTTCTGCAGTGCAAACATGTCCTCGATAACCTGTCAAGCGCAATGACCGAAGTCAGTGAGCTGCGTTTCAATCTTCCAACAGGCAGCACCAATAAAAGCAGTTCGTCCACTGATACTGGAGCAAAGAGATCTTCAGTGATCCCAAAATCAGCCCTGCACAGGCGCACAGCCTCAGATGAGCTCATCGATGGTCCCCTTTCTCCTGGTATGAGCAGATTCTTGGACGAGTATGGTAATATCGATCTTTCTCTTGGACAGGAGCGTGCTGGAGGTGGCTTCCACGGGAAGCAGGCAAAGCTCGGAAAGCTCATTGTTGAGGATGAAGGTGTCAAGATGTTGGATCTGATAGTGGCAGCCAACATGGCTCTCTGGTGGAGGGCTTACGAACGAAAGCACTGAGCGCGAGCACTGAGCGCGATGCGCCAGAGGCCATAAAAATGCTTGGAAGATGGTCCACACGAAGCTATAGGCGCTGGAAGATAATGTAGAAAAAGCCCTGCTTGTTTACCCTACTCAACGCCAGCACCGACAACTCACGCGTCGACTACGCGCGGACCTTGGTCCAGCATGGATACATCATGGAAGATTGTTTACAAGCAACGCAGAGAAAGACGTGCCTCAAGCTCAACCATCAGTGCTCGCACAGGCTCAACACCTTCTCCACCTCCCTCGCTCAGACCTCTCGACGACATGAGACACATCTTAGCCCCTGAGCCTAACTATGGCGGAGATATAGCACAGCTCGAGATGTCTATGGACGAAATCTGGGACTTCATGAACCAAGTCAACACAGAGGGCCCCGATGAGTTCCTCAAGACAAACCATCTCAAGATCATCATCGACTCATCAGACTTTGGCGACTGGGAAGATGATACCTGGTACGATGTAGTGTAATGCTTTGCGCACATCAGATCTCGCTGACCGCCTCTCTTTTCAGGTGTCTCTTCTTCGCGACCTTCAAGCCCCTTTCCCAGAAGGTCACCCATCTGAGTATCCACATCAAGGGCAACATCCTCTTCACTCGCCACAACTATGTGAAGCCCGAGATGCACATCCAGGAAGAGGTGCTTGCTGTCAAAGGCAAAGGCAAGGGTCTGGATCATGGCCTGGGACCTTACAACACCGCCCCTATGACCAACGACAATAAGACAGACCCTTTGAAGAAGCCCAAGTTCACTCGCTCAAGCATGAACTCCACAGCCAACGCTGACTGGCTGCTTTCGTCACTCCACACCCCTGCCGCTGACCCAGCCAAAAAGAGCCCTTCTTATGTTACTAAGAAAGTCCCTTCTCACCTGATCAACCTCCACATCTACGAGAAAGCCATTGTCCCTGCTTTGATCGACCTTTTCAAGGACCGCCCTGCACCTCTCACCTTCATCACCATCCAAGGCCCCATGGAACTATCTCTACGCCGCCACATCATCAGCTCCATCAACCCATCTTTCATGTCCTCCATCATCTTGCACGCCGAAGCCGGCTACTCCATCCACGACAATGCCCAAGTCAGCCAAGTCCAGGCCTGGGAAGCTAACGGACCTGAACTCGTGTTCTTGAAGAAAGGCATCCAGGACCCTGATGATTTTGGCCAGTGGAACAAGGAAAGCATGGAGAGCGTCAACATGCATGCTTTGGGAGACTGGATCGTGCCTTCTGGTAAGGGCGCTAGAGGTGTTTGGGGCTGGAGAGTTGGCGGGCCTAGAGTCAAGGTTTGGAGAGGTCCTGCTGGTGGTTGGAATGGTAGAGATGGTATCTGAACGACTCAAGGGTGTTGTGGCAGAGCATGCTGTTTACACTCAGGGAGAAGCGATGGCACACGACTACGTGTGATAATGGATCGAGGATTAACGCGCGAACGAGAAGGATAGAGCACAAGCTATTGTAGAGTAACGAACAAAAGCAAGACATCGACGAGAGAAAACAGAAACAGGCAGATTTCAGAAAAGGCGTGTAGAGCATGCGCAGTCAAATCAAACAACCTCACCTTTTCGCCTCTTAACAGCTCCTATATCTCCAAGCTGCTCCTCTACCTGGTCATAATTTGGATCTGCCTGTCATTACCTTACTGCTAACACCAGAAGACCGACCATCGCGAAGAATCAAGAGAAACGAGAGAAAAAAAGAATAAATTGATTGGACTTTTGTCCTTTTTTCTATGACAGCGCAAAGCTCCGCTCTTTCATGCCCCGATTTCTTTTACGTCCAATGACACACATGGAGCTATGCTGTCATGCTAAACAAAACAAGACTCCTGAGCTTGTTTGCTGTTTGGATATACTGACCGAGGATCCTCGATTCGTCCCACCTTCTTTTTGGGAAGCGGCATCTAGTAAACCTTCTTCTTCTCGTCGACACTGAATTGTCCAGGACCCATGTTGACCAAAAGGAGAAGACCACCAACGATCGAAAGGATTTGGAAGAAATCGTACTTAGCGAAGTCCTTGTGGGGGTGGTTGTGGTGCAGCTGTGAAGAAAAATATATTAGCCACCGCATGGAATTGCAGGAGTAGAAGACCAAAAGAAGAACTTACAGTCCAGAAGTTGTTGACGAGCAGGTTGAAAACACTGAGAATGACAACAAGCATGACGGCACTCCACTTGGCCTTGAAGCCAACAACAACCATGACGCAAGCAACAGCACCGAGCAAGATGACAATAACTCTTCCAAAGCTCCACTCGCCAGCGAAGACGAAGCCAACAAAGAGGAAGATGAGCAAGACGCGTCCGGCAAGCTGGAAGTACATCTTGCGGTCCTTTTCGTCGAGGGTGGGCAAACCGGCGGGAGCGAAGCGCTTGCGCACCCAGCTGTCAGACAGAACCATCAGAAGACCTCCCATGACCGACAGGTTACGCAGGAAGAAGTTGAGGTCGAAGATGAGGCCGTAGCCGAGGGCTTGGGTGATGACGACGCCGAAGAGACCGGCGACTGCGTACTCGCTTTGCTTGCGGACGATGATCATGAAGGACGAGATGGTCATTGCGATGACGTTGGCGATGAGGAACAGGTGGGTGATACCGGAGGGAACTGATTGTAGCGTGTTAGTCGGGAGTCTGGTCTCCAAGGCACAGAAGAGACGTACTGTGTCTGTAGTCGTGCAGGTAGGTGAGCTGGTCACTCCATTGGGTGATGATGCGCAGGGCATCCTCGAGGAAGGTCACGACGATGAGGAAACGGCCAATGGCAGGGATGTAGCTATAGCATTGTCAGTGGCTAGAAGAGGTGCAACGAGTAGCCAAACAACTCACGGCTTGACGGGATGTGACAAGGTGTCGAGCCAGTCTTCAATCTTGCTGGTCTGTTCGCGAATAGCATCCAGCGGACTGGGATCATTGGTGGCGTCTGGTCGTCCGGGATTTCCAAACGAGGGCTGCGAGCCCAGGTGGTATCCTGCCGTCCCTCTGATTTGAGCCATGGTGGTCGTGGAAAAATGGTATAAGGGGGAGAGGAGAGAGATCGGAAAGAGTCTCCTCGGCTTGGACGAAACGTCTAGTAGAGAGGCCAGAGACGTGGGGAAGAATAGACCACTTGTCAGCAAATCGAAGCTTGTCGCAGCTCATCCGCCAACTCCCCTTTTTGCATCTCGTCTTTGTTTGATTTTCCCGCCGTTAAGGGCCGACAATAAATACCCCCTCCCTTGTACTTGTATAGCTGTCCCAATTACTCTTCCATCAATCCTTCTTCCCAACCACCCTCGTCGACGCTGTAATCACCTCTCTTTACCGTGACGCATACTGTCCGCAGTCCTTGGCACCTTCACAAATCCATCAAGCTTTGCGACTATGCTCCACAATGCCATCATCGAAACAAGCACCTTTGATAAATATAGATTGTAGTATGAAAGCATTTGATTTTGGATACATCAAAGTACAAGACTGAACGGCAGGAGCACGAAGGACCCTTGGAACGCCTGTTCTCAACCCACTCGCATCTCGTAGTCTCCCGTGTGTTTTTGCGGCCTTGTGAGAAGTAGTCGACTGTACGCAAAGAATGAAACAAACCTCTCAACATGCCCTGTGGGAATACCCTTGCTTCAAAACAAAAAACGTGAAATAATCTGGCCACTCTGCTTCGACCCTTTGACTCTCGCGTCTCTGTCGAGAAGAGTCTGTATTAGAACAAAGAGACTTTAATAGCACTCGTTCGTTCTTGTGCGCTCACAAGAAACAGCGCCGTAACATAACCGGAATTTTGCAGCCTAAGCTAAATCAAGCAACCCACTGAGAGTCGTCGGGGTGACTGCCCGCGTCGTAACCAGAGTCGTAAAGAGATGAGAATCCGTTGCTCGATGCAACTGCAGCCTTGGGGGCAGGTGCGGTGACTTTGGGCAGAGGAGCGGCCTTCTCGATGGGAGCGTTGACCACAGAGCCAGCATCACTGGTGTTTGAATCCTCAGAGCCGATGACGGCGGCCTTCTTCTTCTGCTGTTTCTTGCCCTTGGGCACAGTGTTCCAGCCAGAGTCGTCTTGGCTGATCTGCTTGGCGAGTCTCAGTTGGTCTTCCTCGGAAGCTCCGTTGCTAGTAGTCTGCTCGAAAGTGTCGAGAAGGGGAGCGCTTTCGCCAGTGACGGCCACAGCGGGGGCCTGAGTGACGCGGTTGGCAACATCGGCAGCCCATGCGCTGCTGGTGGGAGGCTTGGAAACGGGAATACCGTTCTTTGCGGGCTCTCCACGGGCTTCACGGGCAGTACGGCGTTGGTTCTCGAGCAGAACCTGGCGTTCCTTCTCCTCGGCCTCTCTTTGAAGTCTACGTTCCTCAATCTTCTTACGGTTCTGTCTCTGCTTCTTCGTCTCTTGCTCCTGGGCTTGGGTTTGGCGAGGCTGGTTAGCCTTGGTGGGCTTGTCAGATCCAGTCAAGCGGAGGACAGATGGGCCGGCAGAAGCAGGCTCGAGCATATCTGAAACATCTCCAGCGGCCAAAGTGGGAGACATGGAAGGAGTGAAATCGTCATCAGCATCGGCAGCATTGGAAGAGGCAGAGGAGAAGGTCTTGGAAGACTGCTTCACTGTTCTGTTGCGCGAGTCGGTGCGAGCAGGAGGGGCAAGGCTGGTACCCTTCTTGAGGCTGGCGAGTTGTTGAGCCCAAGCCTTGTTGTCTTCCTCTTGAGCGACATCGTCGTCAAGCTCCTGGCGCTTGGGTGCGTGAGCAGGTGTGAGAGAGGGAGCAGGTGTGATGGTCTGCTTCTTGCCAGCCTTGCGCTTCTTGGAGCCATCCGAGACCTTGGCGGTGCTGCTGTCGTCACCGCTCTGGACGCTCAACTCAGGAAGAGTAACGCCGGTAGCTTTGGTGGCTTCGGACTTTGGCTTTGGCTTGGTCGAGTCTCGTCGGCGGGCGGCTTTGGGTTGAGGAGCGACAAAGTCCGAGACTGAGGCGGAGCGAGTTCTGTTGGCGACGGGCTTGCCGTGCTGGAAGTAATAGTAGTAAACGGCGGCAGCACCGATGAGGGCGACTGCCCACGACTGCCAGGGCTCCATGTTGAGAGATCGCTACCGCACGACAGGTCAGTAGAGCGGCGAGACGAAGGAAATCAACAAGGGCTCTCACTCAATTGAGGGGTGCTGAGGTTCAAGACTTTAGACGGAATTGACGAAGAAGAGGGCTGGGTTGTGAAATGGAGGACACGGGACAGGATGCAAGGAAGAAGACTCAATGTGGTGTGGAGGCGCAAGGACGAGCGATTCCAATACTGGTACGTCAGCTCAACGCCGGCAGACGAGAACAAACAACACGTTTACAACAAGCTGGATCATCCACACACAATCACGCTTACTTGGAGTACATCTTCCGACTTAATGCTATATATGACCTCTTTATGACTGACACAATCACCGAACCACCCCAACATTGGCCCAACAGAGCGCATTACCGACAGTCACATGAGGTATATACATGCTCAATGAACCGCCAACTTTTGCCAAGAGCTCGAGCTTCCAGCCGCAGCGGGCTCGGACTTGATGAACAGACGAGGGCAACAATTCACTGCTAGATAGAAATAGGGGTCCAATCGCTTGACTCGTAGAATTTGGGCACGAGTAAATTGTCTCGTAAAGACTTGCCCTCGCGTCGATACTATCGACCGCCGAGATTGAAACTCATCTACTTCCGAAACAGCCACTATTCGGGTATCCAGATGCCCACGCCACCCCTATCGTCACTCTGCACACTATCTCCAGCATCTAACACCCTGAGCGTTTTCTGGAAGTATGCATCCACTACTCTGAGTGCTGGCCAGATCCAATGTCCCTTTTGACCCTGTCTTTCCGTCAGAGCATCTTCTTCGACAGGATATACCAGTAGTCTGTAATCGACCTGAACGCGGCTCATCGGGGTCAGGCTGACGGCTCGGTGCTTTGATCCGCTGAATGCGAACAGTTCGTTCGCTTCCATAGTCAAATTGAATGTCAAGAAGTGCATCGATGGGTTCTCTAGGGTGTATGAGACAGTGATGGGTTCGTCTTCTGTGTTGGAAGGAATGCTGGCTGTGCACAGTACCCTGGGCTCGGCAGAAGGTATAGTCATGCTAGGGACCGCAAGCATAGTGATTGTTGAATCGTCATCACTAGCATCTTGCCTGCGCCAAGTGACTGCTAAGGACAGTTCCAACGCAGAAGGGCGTCGATCCTCGAGCGTCAACTTGCGTACTGCCAAGATGTGAGGAACATCCATCATATCCTTCAAAGCCATGGTACGTGAGATCTTCTGTGGTTCGGAAGAATCCTCGACTTCGCACACCGCGTTGCTGGTGACTCTATTGACAACAAGCCGTGTCGCTTCGACGAGTAAAGGCTCAGTAGAGAAGGATACTACGCGGCTGGTCAAGCACCATCTTTGCGATATACCTCGCGCTGGTTTCGGCTGTTCGTTATCATCCTCGGATATGTCTGGCAGGCTGAAGTAATCTGGATATGCTCCTGTGTGCAGGCGCGGTCCAAAGTCGTAGTTGGCCTCGAAGGGGCTGACGAAGGGTATGACCGACTCCAATGTCTTCGTGACAGGTGTTTCCGGGTCTGAAGCCAGACGGTAATTGACCTCCAATCTCAGTGTATATTCTGAAAGTTGCAGCGGAGCCTTGAATTCGAGCATATGAGACTTTGATTCGTTGGCCATTATTTTACCGATCTGGAGGTTGGTCAAGTCCATGTCGTTGGGTTCGTTATTGTTGTCCTTCCAGGCGAGCTGTAGACTAACTTCTGCATTATCTTGTCCTTCGGCGCGTACATAGGCGTTCACCTCCTCTGCTTCCTCGTTGAGGATCTGAATATCGAGGGCCACCTTTTCGCCCGTAAAGTATTGCTCTTTGAGATTCGTGATACGTAGCTGGACCTTTGGCGGTTTCGGTAGCACTTGGATGGTGTTCGGCTCTGTCCGAGATATTTGCTTTCTCGAAAGCTTGTCCTCTGACTGCAACCACCAGTTGGAAGAACTTATATCTGTTGGGCGACTGAGAACGTGCTCGAGTGTGGCCCCGGACGCCTTGAGGACCAGAGAAGCACCAGTAGCGCCGAACGAATCAGGATCGCGAAGTGGGATTGTTAGGTTGAAGACACGAAGCTGACCAGGCTTGAACGTCAGATTCGCATCTGTCAACAAACCCTTTGCCATGGGATGTGCTGGATCATGCTCTTCTTCGACTTTCAGTTCTGTTGAAACAGACTGACTGACATTGTTGGAGTGGTTGATCACCAAGCTTTTGATATTGGTATTGAAATGAACACGAAGTTCTGTTAAGATCAAATCATTCTGTTGTGCTGAAGCATTGTAGACAACTGCAACTTGACAGGCAGCAGTATCTCCTACGAAGCCTGCGCCTGACAAGAATGAGAATGTGATGGTGACTTAATGATAAACGTCAGCTCATCGCAACGGGGTTTCGACGTGCAAACTTACCTGGACAGACTCTTGACTGAGTATCTAGAAGAATATGCATGCGCTCGTCGTTATTGTCAGTGTTTGACAAGCACTGCGATATATCGACTGTTTTCTGAGATTTGAGGGCTGCTGCGAGTCAGAAAAATCGTTTGCTTTAGCTGGAGAACACATACGTTCATATGTAAGCTCCCAAGCGCTTTCGGCCTGGAGCTTAATGTTACCCGTCTTTTCTGCAGAATTGTAAATCAATTCTAAAACTTCGACTGCTAGATCGAACCACTTCTCGCGTCTCCAGATCATGTTCTCCCATACTGGCTGCAGAGTCTGAAGCACCTCATCATAACGCTCGGCCTTGTAGAATTCGCGCGCAAGGTCGATCTTAACTTGATGGACGGCCCTCATTTGACCTCTGTTAGACATGATGCTTTCCACCCGTTCGGTCTGGCTTTGCAAGTCCAGTAAGTAGTCGTAAGTGCTGTGGCCAGATAAGGGTGCCTCCTCGTGAGGCTGAGGGACCATGTAGGTATCGTATGTCCTAGTACGACTCGCAAGCTGGGCTGCAGTCGTCTCACTCGGAAGAGTTCTGTCCTCCTGCGGAATAGCCTCTGCTTTTCTTTTGCGCGCCACAAGATGTTTGCAGGCCAACCTCCACCAGTATCCTGGATGATGGAGCAGATGAAATGGCATCATACGTTCCATGGTTGAATATAGTTTCTCCGCTGGAGCATATATGGTAAGGGGGACGGTCTGTTCCTCAGGATCGGACAGATCCACTGATTTGAAGACAGGTAAATCGGCCATTTCGATGAGTTGCGCCATCATCTTAGCCCAGCGTGCTTCCCATGCTTCCCAGCTGTAGCTGTTGTCAGTGCCCTTGCCACGACGATCAATCAAATCTCGCATGCGCTCTTTGTAATTGAACCAAGATTCGGCAGTACCGGACGTCATGCCCCTCCATATCTGGCAGCGCAAGACACGGAAAGCAATAACATCGCAGAGTAACCGGGCTTCTTGCCAACGAGTTGACCAACTTGGTGTGTGCTCAAGACTTCCTTCAGGACCGAACAATTCTTCTAGGGCGGACTCATAATGCCTCTGGGCTACATCCATTTCTTGTCGGAATTCTGCGAAAACAGCTAGCTTGAAGTCGTAGCGTACGTTCCAGCCATTCATAGTCAAAACCTGAGATGTGCCACGACTTGCTGCAGCGGTTATAGGTGGAGGAGCAGCGCGACCTCGTTTCCTTCTTGAGTGCTTGGTCAAGTCTCTGTAGTAATCAATACAGACTGGCTGTAATGCTCTCAAGACACTCGATACGAAGGTAGGCAAGTCGGTCTGAGAGTCGGAAACATCATAGTGGAAGCACGAAATCTTTGGATCTAGCGAAGTTGCTCTCCTGATGTTGGCGAGGCGTTCTTCAAAGTCGAGTGGAGAGATAGCAGCGTCGTCTGAGACGAGAACGACAGCGTATCTTGTTTTAAAGCCAGATTTTGCGATTGCGTTTCTTGTGTCATTGATGTGGGATTTCAGAGCGGCATCAGTGTTCGGATCCGAGTGCAAAGTCTGAAAGGAGAGATAGACGGCAGGAATGCGAGATTGATGTTTTGCCAGCCATAGCGGAGTCATAAGGCCATCAGGAAAGACGGGAGAAGAAGGAGAAAGCGGAGATAAAGGCGAATGCAAGTCATGGCTGGTGGATGAAGAGGGATTGGGACTTGGTGGAGGAGACTGTGATGGCACTATAGGCGGAGGAGCGGCCTTTCTAGGTGGAAACACAAAGGACTGTAATGATTTAGTATTGCAGACATGAAGAGGTGCAGGTTACCAGCGGCATACCTACCCTCCCAACACTCGACAATTTGAAGCCTATCAGGCCAGACCTCTCGGCCAAGGCCTGCTCACTCCAGGACAGAGAAGCACCATGGGTACGCAAGAACTCGTCCAAGATGGAATCGGCATGAGGACCAGATAGCGGAGGAGAGTTGTCGGTGATCTTTAGGCCACCGCCTTGAAGAGGGTTTGGGGACGGCGTTGGCGAAGCATCGGTAGACGAGTCGGAGGTTGGAAGACCAGCTAGGGCGATGAAAGGCAGATTGTGGGCGACATAGTCTTCGGGATAGGCCTCCATGTCTGCGCGATCATGGCATGGCAGCAGTGTGTTTGTGTACAAGCTGAATTGTTGCTGAACCTATCGGTAGCTGCCCCGTGCAAATGACGCGTTTTGAAGCTGGGGGAGTCTAGAGTTTGAGGTTGCGAGTCAATCCAACAGGCCTGCCTCAATTTCTGCCTATTCTTCACCACCCATTTTCCTCAAAAACACAAACTTCCACCTCTGTCAGCATGGCGGCACAACAGACCATTATCGCAGAGACGATACGCGGCATGAAGCTGGCTATGCGCCGCCGTGACAACGACTCCGACTCAGACACGTCCATCACTCAACCCACCAACCGCGGCAACAAGCTCAAGCGTAATGCTCGCCATGTGCGCGAGGGTCGCCTCGATACCACTCACGGTCGCAGCTACAAGAAGCGCATCGACTACGCTGGCTACGACCGCTACATCCTCAACGAGAATCCTCTCCGCTTCGACGACGACGGCGACCTTATAGACGACGACGAATACGAGCCCGACCATGAAGACAGCTCTGACCAAATCGGCAATCCATGGGCAGACACCAAGCTCGAAGAACTGCTTGCTCCCTTGACTTCAGCCGCCGACCTCGCCCACCACCCCTCTTTGTCCATTCCCTTCCTCTCAAGGCCGATCAGCGAAATGGCCGAAAACGCTCGCCAGACCATGCACCGCGAAAAAAAGACTCTATGGCATATCAAACAGTTGTTACTGAGGTTGCGCGGCGACGACCATTGGATTCCTGTTGGCAAGCTCGAATCAGAACACGATATCATGCTTCTAGACCCCTCAGCCGCTCCCATCGATGACAATCTATCCATCACAATGCCGCCAGAGACCTCTGCCATAGACCACTACAAGCCCGAAAACAATACACAGTCACAACCAGAGCCGCTCCAGCAAAACGGCACCCAGGCAGATGGTGCCGACCAACAACAGAATCCCTCTGATACTCTTCCGTCACCCGATGCCTCGCCCGACGGTACCATCCAACACGCCATGACGACCAGACGTCAAGCCCGCACATCGCCCACTCCCGATCCCAACTTCCCATCCTCGTCTCCTGCTCCTTCGTCGATACCGTCAATCCATGGCTTCTTCCACGTTCCAGACTCCGCACTACCAGACCGAGACTACGGCCTTCCTGCCAATGAAGCAGATGATACACGCCGACTGTTATTACTCTACTGCCAGAAACAAGAACAAGTTGTACGCGAGTCGGAACAAATGCTCGAGGGTTTACTCAAAGCAGACCGCATGAGGAAAGACGTCTGGCGCTGGTGCAAGACAGAAGGTCACTTGGGCGAGATGAGCGACGGCGAAGATTGGTACGACATGGAAGAATGGAATTTAAGCGCACCCTTACAAAAAGGCAAGGAAGAGGAAGAGGTAGAAGACGAAGGCAGAGTAAAAGGTAGACGAAGACGCGGTGCACAGCACTAGCTCAGTCTTGTCTCCTCAGTTAATGATAACAGGCGTCTTTCCAGAAACTACATTTCTACAACTTTGGCTTTCCTGTCTTTTCGGGGTGTGCCTTGCTTGCTCCACGATCATTCTCTGTTGGCTCAGTGTCGCTGGTCTCGGCTTTGAGGCTCACGGGATCGCCTAGTTGGGTAGGATTCTCCTGCGCTAGGTCCTTGAGTGACTTGTGTCCATCGCCTGACTTGTTGGGACGGTCTTTCTCGGTAGGCTCTGTATTGGACGTCTCTGCCTTGAGGGACACTGGATCGCCGAGTTGACTGGGGTTGTCTTTGGCCGTATCCTTGAGTGATTTCTTGGTGAGTTCGCATTAGCTTGCGCTTTGTCCGGGTTTGACCCTCAACTCACGTAGCCCATGATTGATGCTGGAAGATTGTTGCAATTGTATGTTTGAGATCACTTGAGTGCTATCAGAATGTGAATTGGTAGGAGACAGGCTACCAGGGAGTCGATAGGGCTAAATATCAAATGCTGCTCTCAAGAGAGTCGATGATGACGATGGAACCTTTTCCCCGCGTCCACCCCCATACTTTCACATGTCCTCGGGTAACGGCTCGGCGTTTGGACCATCTTGAGCATAGAGCAACACATCCGCCGGAATTACCAACCTTTCAAATTTGAACAAGTTGATATCGACCTTGGTCATCTCTTTCCAGCTTCGCTTCCATTCTCTTGGATGCCACTTCCATCGCTCTCAACGACCGAATTTTGTCTTCTTCATGGGCGCTAGCGTCGGTCTTCCACGTATGTGTTGAGCAGAAGAGAAACGCCAATAGCGAGGTCTTCCAGAGTACCGTGTCATGTCTTCTGCTCTGAACAATCGTCAAGAACAACAATATCCCAGCTGCCAGAACGAGTGCAGCTGGCAAACTCAAACACACCCAGCGAACATGGATAAAGGTAATTGACTGCCATGCCGTACCCACAGATTGCATTCCATCTTGAGTTCGCAAAGCATTAGTCATGAAGGCCGCCAGATTACTCGACATAGCAGCTGTATCTGTGTAATCCAACGATGAGGTTGCCAATGTGAGTTGAGTGTAGAAATCAGCTCCTTGATATCCTGCTTTGAGGATCAATCTTACGGCGTACTTGAGAAAGTACTCTTTGCCTTGGCTGATGGTGAAGGTGTTGTTTAATCCAGCAGGGTAATCTCCGAGTATCGTACATACACTTTGTGTATCGTCGAGATTCAAGGTGGCGTTTGTTTTATCCCATGTCCCTGTAAATTGCAGTGGATGTTGCTTGGCTGTACCAAGATCGAGGTCGGTTCCTTTGGAAGTGGCATTATCGAAGGTCCACGCACACCAACTCAACTCGCATGTCGTCAGCTTTGCCGTCCAGTTGGTACTTTCAGCAACCACCAGGGTCGAGAAGTTGTAGAAGCTCGGTGTGGCATCGTATACACCATCCATCGTGGTTGTGTTGATGAGCGGCATCGGTCCTCCTGGCTGAACTGTCCCTCCCAGTGTTCCGAAGCCAGGAACCTCAAACGAACAATCCAGATTTTTGGAATCGGCTTCGCAAGCTCCTGTACTGGTTCCCGTCACATCCACACACTGCGAGCAGATCCCCAAAGTCGCAGACGCAGGCCAAGTACACTCTGCAGTGCTACACTCAAATCCTGGCGTAGCGTCTCCCTTAAAGATTGCCGCCAGAAGCAACTCTTGCAACTCACTCATCATGGTATAGTCCAGATACCAAGAGTTCTGCGAGCTCAAGTGTTGGGTAACTGGAAACCCTGCCATTCCTCCCTCAACCACAACACTCTTGTTTACAAAGCCCAAAACCTGCTGTCCAAAGACTTCCATAAAGACTGCTGCAACAACAATGGCACCCCCAAACCACGCAACAAAAGAGACCCGCCGTAGTCTGAAGATGAGTATGACAGCACCTAAAGGTCCTTTACTGGCTTCATCGAACATCTTGAGGTCATAAAGAGATCGTGCGCGTAGGGAATGTTGGAAATGATGCCATTTCAGCTGTCCAAGGCAACAAGCTGTGTCGTAGATCAAAGCAGCTTTGGTGGCAACGATGAGAGCTGATACCACAGCATTCAAGGAGATGGACCAGTGCCAGCTTGCCAGTGGCTTGTTGTTGAGAAGACCCAGACCGATGGTTACGAGACAGAGACTTGCCGTTGCAAAGAGGAGACAGAGGAGTTCAATCCACCAGTCTCTGAGGACTTGTCTCCATGTTTGGACGCTCGTAGGTTGTTCTGGGTCTTCAATCGCACGGTCCAGAAGTGGAGGAGATGGCGGTCTTGGTGGTTGGCTATGCTCGGATGATTCTCTGCTCGAACATGGGGCATAGCTTGTATCGACAGATGGCCAATGTTTCCAGTCTTGTCGATTTACATGGCTGATGTTTGCTAGAAGAATAGAGTCTTGTATTGCAGACTGCAAAAGTGGTGATATCGGAGGCGAGGTTGACATGCTTCAGTGAACGGTTGCGACGGTCTTCCCTTCTGGAAACCTGGATGTGGAAAACTCTTGTTATATGCGGCAAATGGTGGGTACATAGCGCTCCATGATATATGAATACATCATCACCTCTCCTGACCAGCACGGCTCGACTGTGTGACAGTACATGTTTCGATGGTCCCAGTGATACAGCAGAAAAAAGAGTCACACGAGCCTTTTACGCATCACAAAGTAGAGAACAAACACATGCCAGCACCCGTCCGTGACCACTTTCTTGAGGCAACTTACCGGAACCGACAACAGTAAAGATTTGGAATTGAAACAATTTTTCCTACTCGAGTGCTGAGCTCGAACTCCTCTTCTTGATGCCCTTTTTGTCCAACCTGACAGTCCCATGCGCTGATGCCATCGGACTGGCATCAAACGGTTTTCTTCTTCTCACAATTTGATAACCCCGATCCAGTTCTACTTCTACAGCACATCTTACTTTTAGTGCATCCACTGCAGGCCAGACCATCTTTTCTCCTTTTAGAATCCAGTATTCCACACTTTGTCTGGTGGGATTTTCGAGCAATTTTAAGAAGTCTGTGAAGCTTACTTCAGGGACAAGAGTCAAAGAAGCACCGGGAATGTTCTCGTCCAGCAAGAAGCGGCGAATCTGTGCGGGCAGATAGCCTAGGGAATCCAACTGATGCAAGCGGTGCTGGACTTCCATGACCATGACTTTCATAAGACTAGCTGTGAGAGACGACCTGCCCTTGTAACCAGGTTTGGGACTGTGTAGATCACTGCGAAGGAAGGGCGCAATGTAAGGGCGAGCTTGAGAGACGATAAAGTGGTTGACATTGAAGAGTTCGGCTATGCGCGTGAGAGGGGAGTCGCGCTCTGCGGCGTAGCCCGAGGGTGTTGAGGGACGTAGATTGACTGGATGGATGGAGGCCCAGGGAACGATGTTGCCTGACTCGTCTTTACATTTCATCGTCAACGGAGAATAGAGGACATCAGAGGCATTGGAGGCCAGAGCTGCGGACCAGATGAGCTAGGAAAGTGGTTAGCGTGTTGTTTGCCGAATGTAGCTTCTAGACCACATACCACATTTGGGGCCGTCAGATAATTGAGCAGGCTGGGCATGCCGTTGCCCGTCGGAGCTACAGTGATGTTCAACACACGCTTGGTCCTCTGATAAGCTTCCATAAAGGTCAGATCTCCGACGTTGGCGCGAACACATTCTTCTAGCACCCGAGAGTCCAGAAGATAGCCTTCAGTTACAAAGCGCTTGGCACGTCTGAACCATGTCGAGAACCAGCCGTACTGTGTGAAGCCACCGTTGCCGTTCTTGGCCATTTGATCCGAACGCGTGGCGAAGGCAGTAAGATCAATACCCTCACCACTCAAGAACTTGAGTAATTCATCCTCATTGTGCACGCCGACAAGGGCGGCCATGAGAGCACCAGTCGCCGTTCCAGATATGATACGTGGTAAGAGACCTCGTAGATGTAAAGCTTTCACCACACCGATATGGCAAAGTCCAAAGATCGATCCTCCTTGTAGCACGAGAACACTACGTCCTAAGGCCTGGCGGGTATCATGAAGGAGATCGAGCTTGGCCTGGTTGGTCAGACTCGTGTCATACATGGGCGATGTAGGATATGCCGTGACATATTCGACGGCAAGTGCGACTTGAGTAATATAGTCTTCAATCAAGAGCTTGGTCCCAGCATAAGCTCGATTATATAGACGAGGTGCCGTGATGTTCCCAAGGTTTCGGACCAGTCCGGAACGCAGAAGATTCACAAGTCCAAGAATATCATCATCTTCTCGAGCTTCTAGGATATATTGTAGTCTTGAATGAATCAGGCGATAGTCATAGTGCTTCGAAGACGGGTTCTGTCGCCTGGATCATGGATGGTAAGCTATTGTTCTCAATGGTCACGCGAGGAAACTTCGAACCAGAGGTCGTTGCCAAAGAGCTCATCCAAGGCGAAAGCTGCAGCCTCCCACTCTTCATAGTATCGGGCAGAGTTCAAGCATTCCAGCTGGATGTCCTTTTGGCTTGCGCGGGTCCACCATGCCCATAAGCGCTGTGGAAGATCAGTTGGGAACATGCTAACGAACAGATCCAATCTATGTACGAACCATGTGCCAGAAGAAGGCCACATCGAAGAAGAGTCTTATCAATGCTTTAAGAAAAGCTGCAACGCTGCTGCTCCTGCTTCGATTAGCCATCAGCTGTCGTTGAATGCAGCATCTCTTCCCAACGTTAAGTTGTGTCGAGGGGAACAGGCGGTTTGGTGCCGCTTTCCACATGCGAAGTCGGTGCACGGACGGACGACCTTCTCTGATCAACCTGGTCTTTTCAGAGCAACTTCCTTTCTCACAAATACATCTTCATGGAATTTACTAGATGTTCGTGTAAGCACAGAGTCATTATGTCTTGTTCGGCAAGACACAAGCTCGATGTTGTAAGTCAAGAAACTTCCGCCGACGTCAGTGGATGTCGACCTGCCCATCTGTTCCATTCCTCTGTGGTCGACCCTGAGTCCCTAGTGCGTTGATGGTATTGGTCAAGGTGTGAAATTTGCTATTGCATTCCAGAACACGTCCACCTCCCAGCGCGTAAGTATCGACACGCACGAATCACCGCTGCAATTGACGAGCCCATTGGCCGATCTCGAGACACGAGACTCGGTCAAGACACGTCCTTCTCTTGGTGCGTGTCAGATTGAGTTGGAAGCTCGACAATGAGGCTGGCGCATTCTACGCTATTCATTCTCCTCTGCAATTGTTCTCCTATTGAACAGAACCTATAAAGATGCTCTCTTGTCTGATTCTCTGATTTCTGTTCTCCATCGCAACCTTTGATTCTACCTTGACATCAGCACATATGGCGTTCTCATCAACAGCAAAACTTTTCTTACTGGCACAACTACCGTTCATGGTAAACTGTCACCTCAAGCTCAACAATCCAGTCCCATATTCTAAGGACACAATTCAACTTGGTCCTCTAAGGAACGTCGCACCCGGATCAGCACAATCAGACTTTCCTTGCCAATCACAGCGAGATGGCGGCGCTGATCCATGGATCGTCGACCAAGAGAACGAACTTGTCGCAGGAGAACCTCAAACCATGACCTTTGATGGATCGGCATCTCATGGTGGAGGCAGCTGCCAGCTCAGCGTGACTTTGGACAGACAACCTACCGCCAACAGCACATTCAAGACAATCGCCAGCTGGATTGGAGGTTGTCCCATCGACGATTCTGACGGAGGCACTCATCCTTGGAACTACACAATCCCATCCGAAGTGCCTAACGGCAAAGCCACTCTAGCATGGAGCTGGGTCTCAAAGTTGTCTGGCCAGCCAGAGTACTACATGAACTGCGCACCGATCACTGTCTCTGGTGGTGCTGAGGACACTAAGGAGTTCGACCAGCTTGAAGATTTGTTCAGAGTCAACTTGTCCAGCTCAGAATGCGGCAGTCAGCTCAGCAGCGATCTGGAGATTCCCAATCCTGGCAGATATGTCACTACGATCGACACACGAGCACTCGCACCACCTACAGGAAGCGGCTGTGCTGCCTTGAGTCAAGCAACATCCACTGAAAGCAACACCGCAGCAGCATCGACCTTTGCGGGCACTACAATCACTTCTGTCCTTACGACTTCGACGCCTGTACCCTCAGCAGTCAACACAACAGCCGCTGCTGCTGCTGCTTCTACAACATCGGCTTCAGCATACATCCCATCGTCCTCTCCAAGCATGCCGAGCACCGCCCCAGCTCCCTACAGCAACAGCACAGCCTGCAGCACAAACGGCGCCCTTGTCTGCAACGGACCCACTCAATTCGGCCTCTGCAACTTCGGCCAAGTCATCTGGCAACCAGTAGCCGCCGGCACGGCCTGCGAAGATGGACAAATCGTTGGCGACAGCGATCCCGACTCTCCTGCCTGCAGTCCAGATGGATCACTCGTTTGCAACGGCACAGACGAATTTGGCCTCTGCAACTTCGGACATGTGGTATTCCAACCTGTTGCTCCTGGTACGACATGCAGTGATGGACAGATCATGAGAAAGAGACATTTGGGCATTCACAAGCGTAGAAGCATGGGTCATGGTCATCACGGTAGATTGTAAGGTGAGCATTTGAAAAGGAGGAATCTGGCGTTTCGGGCATGACAAGGCGTTTTGGGCATGTATACATTGGTTCCGGCAGATACAGAAACATTGAGTGCAAAAAATTGAAGAAGTCTACAAATCTCTTCCATGTCTATGAAAGGCTACAATCCATTACTGATTTGGGTTGTCTCATCTCTGTCGAGCAAAACAACCAGAGACCTGTCTCACATTCTTGTGACGAAGAAGACAGAGTCTCACGCTCAACGCATAGGACAGCAACGGATCCCTGGTTGTATCTCATCGTTGATCTTGGTCCTATAGAGCTCTCGACAAAACAACGTATTGTCTTGCACACTTCCTGTCTCTACACCACTGTGCAGAACCCAATACCAGCAGGTAAGACAAAGGTTCAGTCTACAGCATGAGAGACAAATCAGAAAAAAACCACAGACTATGTCTACGGGAATCTGCTTAGACGTATCAACGTATATAAGATGAGGACGTCTGCTACGAGTCTACAGCTGTCTACCAACTTCCTCACTAACAATTTGTGCGATGACTCTATCACATCTGACAGCCCTCTTTGGAGGTATTGTGCTTTCTGAAATTGTGAGACTCCTGAGCTACTATGACTACCACAACGACTTGTTCAAGCTCCTCAAGAATCGTGTGGAACTCGTCATCTGCATCCTCATGGGCTTCTTCGCGAGCAGAATCTTGGAAGAGTCGTCTTCAGTACTCGCGTCTATCGCCTCTTCTGTCGCCTTTGCCGCTTGTGGAATATTGTTTGATGATTTGTTCCATTCGACTCAGAAATCGCCCGTCTTGCAATCAGAACACCAGAAAGCTTGCTTCAGGACCGCCAATGCTGTTGAGTGCCGTGAGATCATCAAAAGCGGAACTGGTCCCACCGCTTCGAAGAACACCCTTTCAGCACTTGAAGCTCGAGCTCGTCCCAACCAGCGCTTGAAATTAGCTTTTGGTATTGACAGCTGCTTCACCTCATTGGACGAGAGATCATGCAAGAGCTTCAGAGCTTCTGTCGAGAAACTGCTCTATGTCGATGAGAAAAAATGGGTCGACTTCGCCACCACTGCTCGTGAAACTGCAAAGGAAGCTCTTGATGGCCGCAACGAAGACACGGCAAGCTTGTTCGGTGTGGTCCAACTCCTGACTCTCAGGACTATGATGGGAGTGCTTTGGCCCGGTCGCGATCCTAAGCAAACCACGCACGAGCAGATCGCTACGCTTGCCCACGAAGTGAACCTGCAGTGGCTTCGCTCCAAGGAATGTACCAACAGCGACAACCCATCTTGGCTTTTCGATCAGCAGAAGTCACTCAAGGACGCCGTCAAAGCCGTCTTTCCGGATTGGAACGAGGAGAACAGCAATGAGAATCCATGCAACTTGATCCTTCCAGGCTACGAAACGATGTGGCGCGTAGTCCTTCGCTGCTTCGTCGAAATCAAAGCTCGCAATCACATCCAGGCTAACTACTGGAGCCTTATCTTGCGGGAATTTCTGAAGGAACCAACAAGGCAAAAGCTTGAAGCTCAGCACGCATCTATATTTGCTCTGAGAGTGGCAGCTATTCGTGTTGCGAAAGAAGCTCTTCGTCTTTACCCACCCACCAGACGCATCTATCGTGAGCATCGTGATGCTAGTGACCAGAAGAACAATGTCTCCGCTGACATCGAGGCCATGCAACGTGATCCAAACATCTGGGAACGTCGGCCAGATATCTTCCGCCCAGAACGGTGGGTCGGCAAACAAGATGGCTATGATGAAGGCAATATGCCTTTTGGAGCCAGCCCCTTCAACTGTCCTGCAAAGAGGTGGAGAAACGTGCCCATGCCCTTCGGACTATCCATGATCGCTCTGCTCGTGGGTACACTGATTGAGGCGACGGACGCCAAATGGGAGGTTCGTGGAGACTTCCCGGACAAGAATTGGCCGCTCGATACTGATCGTGAAGCATACGGCGCAGCAGTCTTGCAAAAGAGAAGGCTTTGAGGATTGGGAGAGCGAGCAGGGAATTGGTTGGCACCTCCAGTGGATGTTCAAAGGATGAATAGATAGATATTCTCGTGATTTCGGTCCGCGGCTTCGGAACAATTGCTTTATGATCATCGCAATCACTATACAAGCAATTCAGATCTGTATGCCATGCTCAGAAATGTTGAATAGTAGACACAGCGAGTGTGTTGCCCGAAGACCGAGAAAAGTTCGTCATTTAGGTTGCCTCCGGGCAGACCCTGTCCTTAGACGAAATGGATTTCGTGAGCTGTCCCCTGCAATGTTGATTGTGCAGTCATGCAGATTCATGACATCCCGAGGTGTCTGACTGTTGACTGAATAGAGCAGATATCGGGTTTTGGCGCGATCATTCAATTCAAGCAAGTCCTTTCCAAGGATCTTCAATGAACGACGGCAAGAAGACAACCATATCACCTCTCGCATTCTTGATACCTCTTCTGAGTGCCGCAAGCTCCTGAGGGGCCGGGAAGCCAGGAGTCCAGTTGTCTGCTTGCACCTCTCCTACTCTTGCCTGCTCTTCCTGCATACCTTCTCCTCTGGTTGTTGATGCGGCACTGTCCCCTGAATCTCCTTGCTCTTGAACCTTCTCTTTCGTTTCGCTAGGAGCCACTCTTGTGCCCAATGGAACATCATTCGCGCCGGTGCTGGCTGGTATCTGGTTGCCGCTGTCGTCGATGAAGGCGTCGTCTGCGCGTGCGGCGTGTTTGCGACGCTTACTGCCAAAGCTTGTAAAGCCCATCGCTTCCGCAATAGCTGGGTCGATCTCGAGGTCGTCCATATCCATTGGGCGCTTTGATATCTGTTTGACAGGGATGGTGAATGTGATGATTGAAGTAGTAGTCGGATTGAAATGTGAGGTGAAGCTGGAGAAAGTGCTGATGGGATCGCGAAGCCCTCTCTTTCTTCTCTACGCATGATATTGCACAACCACAATCTTATGTCTCTCACTGATTCTTTGGAAAGAAAAAGACATCTACTTGAGCATTCGATGTCAAATAGCTCAGGTCAATCAGAACTTCGTACCACTAATTATACACTAATATTACATATAATTCTCTCCGCGCGCATTTACTGCATGCTGTTCAACTTGTCCTTGGCCTGCTGCTTGCCCTCCTCGGACACATAGTGCTCGTTGTCTTCAGGGTTATTGATAGCGCTGTTGATCATATCAGCTATTGTTCTTCAAGACAATACCCGGGGGGAAGTACTCACGCCTTGAGACCACCAGCAACATTGCCAGGGTTCTGCTGGAACTCGCCTTCGCCCTGCTTGCCGTAGAAGGCTTGCTCACCACCGAGCTGCTCGAGCACTTGCTTGCTGTGCTGCTTCGAGGCGTCGGATGTGTTCTGTGAACCATTATAAGTTTTTGGTCACACGAATATAAGCGTAGATACAAACGGGGTTGCTTAGGTTGGCCTTGTGGCCAGTGGCCTCGTGAGAGATATCCTCGGCAGTCTGATTCATGGTGAATATGATATTTGAGTAATTGAAAGGTGCTTAGTAGACGTTGATGTGGTTGAATTGACTGAGATATACTCTCTCCAAAGAGGCCTTTATATACATATACACATGGTATTTCTGTCAAACAGAACAATGACGACCTACCAGAGCGACCAAGTCAATGACAACTCGATGATAGCATAACGAACAAAAGATCGGTTTTGTGAGAGAGAATCAATCAACGATCTGCGGCTATCAACAAGGTGGACGCGACCGTGATCGTGATTCAATACATGTGCCATTTTGGGAAGTCGGACGCGTTTGGCATTCCATCGATCTTGTGGAGATCGACATTCATGACGATGAGCACTCTCTAGCACCTTGAGCTGGACGACCAATGATTTCATAGTCGAAAACAGATAGACATTTCTATGACTGCTTAGGCTAAAAGAACTGCTTAACAAGCTTTAATAAAGAAGATGAATTCCTTCCTTCTTGGTCATGAAAATGCAAACGCTCAATGATAACTCCAGTGACCGAACCCCCTTATGCCCGTGAATCATTTGCATTCAGAAACAGAACGAATGCCAAACCAATTATTACTCCGGCAATGGCTGCAGAAAGCGCCAGCCCCCCATGTATCGCCTGTGGATGCAGTACCGTCAAAGAACATGGAAACAGGACTACTCTTCGGAGATCTCATCGACGTTGAACTTCCAGTTACCTGTCCATATAGTCAGCCAAGCTATTCTTGAAAGTAACATGAGTTACGACTTACCCTTCTTCAGGTTTTCTGCTGTATCACCAAGCAGAATGATGCGACGCTTATTGCAATAAGTGGTCTTATCCATCATCTCGACCTTGAGAGCAGCAAGTTGATCCGTAGGCTTTTCGAACATGCCACTCAGAGCCTCAACCGCCATCTCCAAGTCCTTCTGGTTGTCCTCGAAGATTTCGGTCAAGTTGTTGCGTTCCAAGTAATAGGCAAAGGCGTAAGTCCATTTGAGAGTTTGTCGACATTGCTGAAGGGCTTGTGACGCGTAGTCGAGGAACTGGACCTCAATCCAAGACATACCCGACGTTGACTGAAGCTGCATCATCTTCTTCTCGGTCTTGAGGTAAATGTCCTTGTCAAGCTTGGCAGACTGCTCGTGGTTGGCATAACGGTTGTAGTAGTGGAGGTAGCGTTCAAGAGATGCACGGCTCTTTGCTTGAGCGTCGCGTGCAGTGTGACCGCTCTTTTCCTCATAACGGTTGCAGTTGTACCAACTTGTGCCATGCTCCGACCACAATCCCATGCACATCCAGCAGAATTCATACTTACACTTTCGGCAGGTCATGTGGTTGCAACCGCCATTCTTCTCAATGGTCGAGTTGCATTTGGGGCACTCTTTGGTATTTGCAGAAATCCAGTTGGCTGTTTCAGAGTCGTCTTCACACTTCTTCAACCACAGCTTGACAAGCACGCAAGGGGTAGGTTGATGGTCGTTGAGTTGACATCCGAAACAGAAGCTGTGACCACAATCGCAGTTGACGGTGGGAACGATCTTGTTAAGTTCTTTCTGTTTGACTGCACAATCGACAGCATAGACGCAGTTGGGGGCAGGACACCACCTAAGATTATCCTTGTCATCAACGTACGTCCTTGTGAGAAGCTCATGGTATCTGTCCTTGAGGTCTTCCGTGACGAGAAGTTCCAAGCTCTTTGAGTCGACGATGTTGTTGCACTCCTCGCCAGGACAACGGATACGTGCGGCTTCTCCTTCGTCCTTAATCTTCTGGGCCAGATATTGACGGTAGCAGTCGACGCAGAAGCGATGGTTGCACTTCATGGCGAACGTCTGCAATCCGGGTGTATCGTCACAGCAGATCTCGCACATGAACCCATCGATGACTTCCAAGTGGGGCGGACCAGCAATGTCTTGACCAAGACCAGCTTTCTCCAAGACCTCCTCTTGCTTGTCCATGTATTGCTCAATCAGACGCTCCTTGTTCCAGCGCATGTAGCGCATAAGGATAGCGGTCGCTTCGTGGGGTTGACCAAGAATATTGGATACCTCCTCTATTTGACGATCTTGCTGATTCTGAATATCTTGTGGGCTGTAGACGGAGAAGTCGACCTCGTACGCCTTCTTACGTGGCTTTAGATCTTTGTCTTGTGAGTCAAACATGATGTCGCCATCGTCGTCTAACTCGATGTCGGAGTCTGTGAAATAATGTTGTCAGTTTATGAATGCAAAGTCACGCTAGGGCAGACACATACCGGCAGCAAAGTCGGCAACACTGCTGTTCTCATCGTCCATGTCGAACTCTGCATCGCTGTTCAACGAAGCGGCACTGTTGAAGTCGTCATCGGAGTCCATAGCTTTGACGGAGCCCTTCAGAGTCTGAGGGGTAGCGGGCAGTTGGTCGGGCGAGGCGGCGGGCTTATCTTCAGCGGCGTCGTAAACGGGCTGCTTGGCGGAGAGCGAGTCGGCTCTTTCGGAGGCGACGGGAGAGTTGGCGGGATGGTCGATCTTAGGTTTCTGCTTCGCAGCCGTGTCCGGCGACAGCAGCTTGCGTTTACGGGTGATGGGAGGCGTGGTTGCGATATGTGGCGACGAAACAGTCGCCGGGGCCGTTTATGACGGAAGAGAGCGAGTTGTAGTGTGGAGAGGGGCAGCCAGGAGCGATTGGCGTGTGGGTGAAAATGACTGTGACGGCTGACGAAACTGCTTTGACAGGTGACTGAGGAAAATGATTGCTAAGGCTCGGCGTGTTAGGTATTGTGCTTTCCAGAAGACACTTCTTGATGACTGATTCAGATGTGCGTCAAAGGCGTTCTTCTGCTTTCTCCAACCCGGGCGCGACTGTTGCCTGCCAGAGATTCGAGATTCTGAACCCGGCTTTAAGACATTCCACGTAATTGACGCCAAGAGGGAAGGACCTCGATGCTCTTTGTTTCGCTCTTTCCTGTTTCATCTTTCACATGGTACTCTAGCAACCACGACTTTGTCAGATGCACTGTCATATGAGTGCTCTTGTATTTGCGATTTCATGGGTATCGTTCTGATCTACTCGTCGTCACTCTCTTCCTCACTCCCTGTCTCCTCTTCACTGCTCTCTTCTTCACTCTCCTCCGCGGCTTTGATAGCATCCACAAACTGGCCCATAGCAAGCTTGATCTGCTTCAACTCGTCGCTAGCTTCATTCTTCTCATCCGCCCACCATTGCATGACTCCCTCAAACTCCAGTGCATCGCCCATGTATAATTCGTTGCAGACGTGAAGCATGATCTTTTCGCCATCTGGACGGTGACAGACATCTGCTTGTACGAGCAGCAAGAAGTCTACCTGATCAACCTTATCTTCATGAGCATCGCCACGGTCGAACATGGTACGCTCAATCAGCATCTGTTGAGTAGGTATCGTCTTTTTGGCCGCTTGTACTGGCGTAAGACCTTCTTCGATCAAACTAGCCATGCGCTTCATGAAAGCTGCCACGACCGCGCGACGCACCATATGCGGCGATGCGTTGGCAGACATACGCAGTGCAGTAAGCTCGAGCTGAATGTTGGCTGCTTCATCTCCCTTTTGCAATGAGTCGTAAATACTGGCTGCTGCATCGTGGTGGAAGTCGACAGCCTCGCGGCCAGCCCTACTGTCCTCTGAGTCAACTGATCCGATCGAACCGAAACTCTGTGATCTTGTGCTCTTTTCTGCTCTACCGTCGTACTCGTCACTGTAGGCTTCTGAATTGAGTGTCGAGATCGATTCGGCTGATTGGTTCTGCATGTTGTAGATGCTTGCTGAATGCAGACTGTGGTGCTCCTCGTCGTCTTCATCTTCATCGTCTGAAGTTTCGTACTCGAAGCCTTCTCCTTTTTGTCCAACAATCTCCTTATCCGTCTCTCCGCGGATGATCTCGTCTTGGTCGTAGCCCGATTCACGCTTCACCTTCGTGATCCTAGACTTGATTGTCATGCCATCCGAGATGTACACTCCGTATGAAAGCAATGCACCAGGCATGATGTTGCACTTCCTGCCGACTGAAGCTTCATTCGCAACAATAGCGTCTTTGACCACTGTGCCATCACCAATCGAAGCGTCGTCCCAAATGTAGGCACCGCTGATCTTGACGTTCCTTCCAATGATACACCTCCTGCCAATGACACTGTTGGAAATTTCGCTGCCATCACCAATTGCTGTTGCCCGGCCAATCACAGTTCTCGGGCCAATGTGACATGATCTTGCCAATACGACTCCTTCTTCTCGGTAGACATTGCCTTTGGTAAGTCTGTAGGTTTGGTCGCGCACCAAGTTGCTGTCGGGACAGATCGGGTAAGCCCATCTGCTCAAGATATCCTTCGTGACGGCGTCGTAGGCTCTCAGGTTCTTGACTCTGGCGGCGTAGTGCTCATCAACGATGTGGGTGTGAATAGTTTTGCCGTTCAACTCGTAGTCCTTCAGGACGCTGTGAAGGAATCCCTTTCTCGGAGCCTCGTAGTCGAAGTTATCACTCCACAGCGCAAGGACATCCGGAGTACAAATGTCGATACCACAATCAATTAAATCTTCTCTAATCTCAAGTTCGTCATGCTCTTTCAGAATATCCGGATCCAAAGTGACTAGATGTGAGGGCTGGTTGGGTCGCATCTGCTCGTAGTGCAGACAACGGTTCTTGGTAGGGTCAAGGACGAAAACAGGTGAAACGCGCTGCATCTTGGTGCGGTGGGCAGTGCCGGCCTCGCGAAGGACCATTGTCATGATTGCGTTCTTGTCTTTGGCGCGACGTTGGCGGTGGGCGGCAATAGCGGCTTCGATAGGCAAGTTGCTGACCACATCGCCGTAGACGATCAGGAAGTCGCCAGCAAGAACGGCGCGCGCATCGAGGTCGCGCATAGCGTCACCGATAGAGTTGGACGAGGAGCGGACAATCTCGACATTGTTGAAGGGAGAAACCTTGGAAGTCCATTTCGACTGCTGGATGTATTCCTCAACCTGGTCGGTGTGGGCTCCACAATAGACAAATACTTCGTCGACTCCAGCGTTGGCGAGGAACTCGAAAGTATATTCGATCAAAGGAGTGTTGGCTAGAGGAAGCAGACACTGCAAATCTTAGACTGTGCTCATCTCGTTCTCGAGGTCGTGTACGTACGCGAGGGCGTTCCAGTGTAAATGGGCTGAAGCGAGTCTCGAATGAGTCTGCGAGAATCTGTGCTTGTTAATAGCTGCGTGACATGGATAGCGCAAGACTACATACCACAGCCTGAAGCGGCTCTTCAACCTCTTCCTCGACACGGCCTTTGTCTGTCTGAGCAGCCTTCTTCTTGGGTGCCATGTTGCTATTGTCGCGTGAAAAATAAAGTTGCGAGTGAGTCAAGAATTTGGTCGATTCGACATGACATACGGGATGTCACACACGATGCCAACGGAATGCCTACGCGATAGCAACACCGTGTATCACCACGCGCTTGTATAGGCACAAATGAAACGCATAAAATTCCTCGGCCTTCATTACAGTTATCCCTTTGGCAACGAGATCCACTCAAGCTACACCTTCACGTCGCGTGCCCTCACTTCACTTCCCCTTCCTTTCACTATGGAAGGCAGCTTAGTGGCAAGGGACCAGGCCTTCGGTCTGCAGGAGCAAACGCAGACTCCTTCCTTCCTCCCTCTTCCCGAATGCTAATTAGTTATTCACTTCGATTGTGGTTTCTTGTCTTCTCCAGCTTCGTTGCCTCAATTGTTTTTTCTCCATTTCACTACATCAATTGTCTGTCACATTTTTTCCGTAGGTTTTACATGTTCATGCTCTCACCCTCCAACTATGCCGCCCTTCGTGTATCCAACGCCTGAGCCAACAGATTCCCCAAGTTCGCGCCATGAGTCTCAGAAACGGAAGCTGGAGGACGACTTTGAAACTACTGCGCCTCGACCGTCGGAACCAAAAAGACAAAGAGTGGTTGTGAACCCAGGAAATCTTTGCTATCCGGCGTCCTACTACGCTGGGCACCAACCTTCCCATCCAATAACCTCAGAGCGTGACGCTATCAATTCTCTGGCTTTGATCTGGAACTCCAAAGACAGATCTTCACATGAACACAACATATGGCAACTGGACAATTACAGCATATATCGCAAGGGTGATGATTACCGGCATGCCTATGAACTTTGTCCTTTGCAAAACCTGAAGACCGAGAGTGGGGTCAACGGACTCCTGTTCGATGGGACCCTGAGCATTGATGGCGAAAAACAATATGTTCAGGGCGTTTCATTCGAATGCCTAGCCATAGAAGGATACGGGGACGAAAGAGACACAGTTTCTGCCTGCATTCAAACGGCTCTGGCTCTACAGGCAAATGTCTGGTATCAGCTCGGAGTTCCTGCAAATCAATACCTCCGCTACCATCAAACGTTTCTATGGGTGTCAAGATTCACCAAGTACGTGGTGGAGTTCCTCGAGGACTCTGAGCAACCTATCACCCTAAGTCGGTTCCGACGATCCTTTTATCCATATGTGATGCAGAAATACGGGTCATCCTCTGCTACCAACAGCTGGTTGAAACAACATAAGTCTCGTGACTTTCGTCAGGCATTTTGCGCCAATCTCGGCTTCATCATCAAAGAATGCTACAGCCTCAATCGACAGCTTCTTGAAGAGCCTATCTCTGGTGAGACAGACACCAAGCAACTGAAAGCCATCCCTATGGAGAAGACTGCATACGAGACTACAGTCGTGACGCCATTCGTTTTCGAGCTCTTTCACAAAATGCCTTTCCATGGCCAGATGCAGGTCTTGCCTAAGGTCAGTCTTGTCGCTCTCCGAAAACAGAAAACGAGGAGGATTGAGCTAGGCCTTACACCATTGAGCTGTCATCCAACTCCTCTGCCAAAACTTCCATCCTGTAAAAGAGCGGTTCGAAAAGGAGATGTTGTCAGTGTTGCTGCAAACACAAGCAACCAGTGGAGAGCCTCTATTGGAAATCTGTGGTTTGCGTATGTGCAACAGGTGCGATTGTTGAAGTCTGGCGCGCAGAAACTTGATGTTCTGTGGCTCTACGAACCATCCGATACGACTTTAGGGCACGGATACTACCCCTACAAGAACGAACTGTTTTTGAGTGATAACTGTTCCTGTGGCAAAGACTCTATTGATATCGAACTTGTCCAGTCCATCGTTCCGGTTCAGTGGTTTTCTACTGATCCTAAGGAGTCAAGAGACTCGTTCTTCGTTAGACAGAAGTTTCGAACTGAACCAACGTTGGGCGCTTATGATTTCGTGCAACTACAACAATCAGACTTCAGTTGTGGATGTTGCAGCATTGAAACAGAGATGGACAAAGTCAAGCAAGAGTTCGCACTTGGCGATACAGTACTTGTCTATCGGCTTGTTGCTGAGAAAGAGTCTCTAGAGCCTGCCATTATCCGTAACTTCGGATTCCGCACAATCACTCTACAAGCCTTTCTCCGCTGTGGCCGTGATCTGGGCGATAAGCAGGCTGCTCCCAACCAGCTGGAACTGACCGATGAGGTTTTTGAACTTGACCCTGAGAATATTACTCGCCACTGCAGAGTTGCTGCTTTCGCCAGTTCTGAGAATGTCCAAACACCTTACGACCGCGATGGCGCAGGCGATCTCTGGTGTGTTATTAGCCCTTCGGCTCCCACATGGAATGTCGCCGAGCACGAGATCGCAAGAGAGGGCAAACTCAAGGGCATGGGGATCTTTTGCGGCAGTGGGTCCTTTGATCGAGGACTAGAGGAAGGCGGAGGCATCGAGTTTCAATGGGGCATCGACTGGGCTGAAAGGGCTCTTCACTCCTACAGAGCCAACATAGAAGAGCCAGAGAAGCTGAACCTCTTCCTTGGCAGCGTCAACGACTACCTTGCCAAAGCTATTCAAGGCACCAAAGATAGCCGAGTTGCCACGGTTGGCGACGTCGATCTACTCGCAGCAGGTTCGCCATGCCCAGGATTCTCGGCTCTGCAACGGGATCGAAACAGTGTGCAATCATTACGAAACTGTTCCCTCGTCGCTTCGGTCTGCTCATATGTCGACTTTTATATGCCTACATATCTGGTACTGGAAAACGTCATTGGCATGGCAAGAAACTCTAGCAATGCAAAGGACTTGAACGTCTTCTCACAGGTTCTTTGTTGTCTTGTAAGCATGGGATATGGGGTACAGCAATTGCTCATGGATCCGGGTCATTACGGATCCTGTCAATCACGCCAACGAATCTTCATTATTGCGACGGCGCCAGGTCATAAAGCGCCAGCTCCTCCGCCTCAGACACACACCTGTAGCGAGCTAGAGACATATGCGAGAGCAATTGGATATGCATCGAATGGCCTGCCCTTCGGAAAACGCAAGTACGATGTCTGTCCGTTCGTCTCTTTGACCGCAAAGGAGGCATTTCAAGATCTTCCAGATATCGGCGATAGCCATGTTCAAACGTGTATCGCAGCACCAGATCATCGCACCTGCAGATACGAAAGTTCAAAGAAGCGAGCACTGATCCAGATGGTGCCCCGATGGCCGTACGGACAAGGCTTTATCCAAGCTGTGGCAAAGGGCAAAATGTCCAAGAACGCAGTAGCAGCTTATGCCTGGCAAAATAAAAATCGTGCTAGTGCGAACAGCAAATCATGGGCACGTATCTACCCAGATCGTCTGGTTGGGTGCCTGACCACTGATATTAAACCCCACGACTCATTCCTTGGGCGTACGTTGCATTATGGCCAGCACCGTACCATGAGTGTGATGGAAGCACGAAGAGTACAAGGTCTACCCGATGACGAAGTTATCTTGGGCACGCCAAGTCAACAATGGAATCAGATTGGCAATGGCGTTGATCGCAAGGTTGCTTTTGCAATTGGCATGCGAATCACTGATGCATGCCGCGAGACTTTGCCTACTGGACCGGTTGCAACGGCCCCCTCGTTGCTGGTCGTGACAGAGGCAACCCCTTCCCAGATCAGACCTACCGTTTGTCGAGAGGCCGTTGTTCGCAAGCCACTTCATTCTGCCTCCTGCGAGTCATTCAGTGCCATTGCTGTGATTGAGAAGAACATCAAGGCTGGCGATGTCGCTCAACAGACATGCTCCGGTGAGGTCTCTGTCAGTAACTCGGTTGAGGTGGCTTTCAAGGGCACTCTCGTCTCTCAGTCTATGGTTCAAGGAGTTTCAGAGGTGCCGCATCGACAGACGACGCGGAAGGACACAATAGAATATATCATCATCGACTAGAGAATTTCGAGTTATACTACATGGGCGATGGCAACAACACCGAGGAAAAGGGGAAAGCTGGGGTTTTATCATTCGACAGAGGGCTTGCAAGGAAGATATAAGAATAGGTGGTTGCTATCCATGATGCCATTACTACAGACGACTTATGCGCGCATCATCATCAGAATTCAGACTCATTATCACATATGCATGATCAAGAAAGCCAAGCGGTGAATATGTTTGTAAATATTAATTCTCGGAAACTAGAGAGTTGTCGATCTTCAAATATCCAAAGGCTCTGCGCCGTCAACTGCACAAACCTGGAGTCTTTCCAAATGCTGTATTCCAATGGTGTATTCCAATGCCGTTACTTGGAAGCAAACGCACAAGCTCCCATGTCGAGCTTGTTGACAGGAGCCTCGGGTCTGATATCAAAGTCAAAAATATCAATCGGAAGACCCAGAGTAGTGCAAGCATTGGGAATCTGCGACAGAATCAGTATGAGCTTTCAGTGACTTCAGTGGATGGAATACTCACATCAACAATGCCAGCAATGTGTCCCTGCACAGGTGCACAACTGAGCAGCAGATAGATCTGATAATCACTGTATCCATACCTCCTCAGATACTCAATGCATCTGAGCGTAGTCTGTCGATAAGCCACTGTAGTATCCAAGAAATACTGCTTGCCATCCGAGTCCACAGAGAAACCTTCGAAGTAGATGTGTCTTCCAGGTCCAAAGTTTGGCTCCACGGCGCCAGGAATGTAGATTGGCGACTTCATGCCCAGGTGCTTGACTCCATCCTTCATGACTGTGAATTTTATGGTTATGACACCTGCCATCTCGATGGCGCCGCAGAAGGAGATTTCGCCATCGCCTTGGGAGAAGTGCAGGTCGCCGACTGAGAACTTTGCGCCTGGGACGTGGACGGGGAGGTAGACCTTGGAGCCGCGAGACAGGTTCTTGATGTCGCAGTTTCCACCGTGTTCAGGACGGCCAGGGATAGTTCTTGCGCCTTCCTCGCCAACTTTCTTCTTCAGAGCTTCGTCTCCAGCGCCGGCGTGGACGTTCTTGGGGTTGGGCGGTTGAGCTACATCGCGGCCCATGTGCGAACATTCAGAGATGAGTTGATTCTCGCGACGGTTCCATTCTGCAAGGATTTCAGCGGAAGGAGCACAACCGAGGATTCCTGGGTGGATGAGGCCTGGGAAGCGGACGTGGGGGATATGGCGCGAAGAGCAGAAGATGCCTTCAAAGTCCCAGATGGCTTTTGCTCTGTTTTGTTATCAGTCTCACAAACTCCTTGGAATGCCTGGAGGAACGGAAAGCTTACGCATCAGGATACAGTTCATCCAAGAAACCACCACCATTCTCCTTTGCAAAGATACCGGTAAAGCCCCAAGGTTGTTCTTGCAAGGGCTGCACGTCTTGAATCTCTACAACCAGTACATCGCCAGGTTCGGCATGCTCGATTTCAAAGGGTCCGCTGAGGTAGTGGATCTTGGTCAGGTCGACGTTCTTGATGTCGTCTGCGTCGTCGGTGTTTTTGATCTGGCCGCCAGTCCAGTCGACGCATTCGATCTTAACTACTTCGCCATCTGCGATCTTTCCAGCAAAGGGGACTGTGTGATGCGATTAGTTATGGAATGCAATACGGACTGGGAAAGAGGTACTGTCAGGGTGCCAGCGGTTCTGGCAAGAGTGTCAGTCAAGATTATGGGAAGGAAATGGCTCCGAGGACTTACGTGAAGCTGAGGCTGGGAAGCGGCATCCTTCTCCAAGTCAACTTTGGCAGCGTATCTGATCTCTGATTTCCCCATGTTTGTAAATTCTGGGAGAGCGATTGGAAGCACAAAATAAGTTGCAAGGTGGGAGCGTAGAGAGGGGCAGGCTAGGGCATGTTATATCCAAAAAGCGGATCAGTCATGACAAGTAGTCAGCCCGTGCCGGGCTCTTGGTGGATTGGCAAGAGATAAGCAGTTGACCACACAAGAACGGCAGGCACGTATGTAACAATCAATCGTCACGATATGCCAATCAAGATGTGGGGTAGCTTGCTCCATAGAGGGGTATAGCATGCACGGACGGGCGGATCAATACCGCTGGACATAACTCGGCCTTTATCTATCTGGCTGTAATGAGACAGACCTTGGTTTGCATTTTGATTGTGCTATGGTAAATGTTGCTGACATGCCTTGAGGCTACCACTTTGAGCACCATCTACAGGCTAAACTGGCCTAAGTGAATTGGCGGCCTTTAATGGTCGTTGTGTCTGGCTTCTCGCCCTCCTTGGTCGAAGTGATGTTCAGCGCATCCAGCTTGTCCAAGGGAAGCTTCAAGAACTCATGCTTGTTGCGCCAGTGAGCTTGTGTCTCGGCGAAGTTGTTCCACTCTTCGGGTTGCGGTGGTGGGTCTGTGACCTTGGTAATCAAGAAGGCAGTCGAAGCTTCGGCAATGCCGTAGATGAGCACACCGAGCAGAGGGATCTTGAGGAAGACGAAGAATCCAACTCCAAATCCGAAGAGAACGCCCTCGCGGTCGTGGAACCAGATCTTCTTCTGTTGAGGCGTGAATCGAACACGTGAGAAGTAGGGCTCGAGCTGTGATGCTTGTTAGAATCGTACGTATATCACAGAATCACATTGAACGTACCAATTCTCTCATCAAGCTTCTAGAAGCGAAGTAGCTCTGAAGGAACTGAACCAGGTATCGCTTGGGCAGGAAGATGGAGCTGCCAAAGATGAGGATAGCAGGTTGCAGACCAACCTGCTTGTTGAAAGTGTAGAAGGATGCAGCGGGCAGGACGAAGCGACCAACGTATGGCACCAGCGAGAGCAGGTAGACGGCTAACGAGATTCCAGCCTTGCGACCGAATCGCATCAAGAACTTGATGGCAGCCTGCTTAGGCGCGTTCTGCGAGGGTGTTTCTCCTGCAGCGGGAGCAGGGCCGTGGTGAGTGTATTGACGCATGTTGGGATAGTACATGGCACGGAGCTGTTTGGGGTCTTCGCCCTTGTGCTTCTGAACGTAAGTCTCGTCGACCCATCTGAGTGATTCCATGAACCTGGCACAATCAGTATACTGTCGCTTCAGCTAGACAATGTCAAGACTCACATGTTGTCCAGAGAAGGGCTGATGTATCTCATGAAACTCATGAGGAAGAAGGGCAGCTGTAGCACCGAATGCTCCAAGAATTCGACACCATCCATGATTTCGTCATCCCATCCCGAGCTCTTGAGGTCTGTGAAGAGACCAAGGAAGGCTATGAGTACGCGAACTCCAAGAGCCTATTGTAATGTGGTTAGAGGGTCTTCTCTAGAGTGGTTGTGAAAGAACGGGAAGAAGACGGCGTACAGGAATGGCAACGAGGATGCGAATGGCGATACCAGCTGCAACGGCCAGAGCAGCCTGTCTGTAGTGCTCGGAGGTAAAGAGTTTCGGATTCTGTAATGCTCGGTATGCTTGGTCATGTCAGTCAAGCTGCCTAGGCACGCGACAGTCTAGTGGACATGCTTACCGCCGACGACGGTGAGCTGCGCACCACGGAGGATGGCATTGGGATCAAAGTTCGACATGACTGTCTGATATCCTCTGATCTGGATGTAACGAAGACAAGATGGTCTCGTTCAATTCAACATTTTGCTTGAACTCGCAAGCTCATCATCGACACGTCTGCCGACGTCATGCTCGACCGGAGTTTGTGGAACACCGAGGTTCCGTCTGAACCATCCAGGGGTTCGCTGCGTGGTGAGCGGGCGGCCCTGACCGTTGTTATCCTGGACGTTGCTATGGACATGATAAAGAATGCTACGCATCTCTATGTATGCATGCAGGTGCTTGAATTGTATCTGGAGAGATAGAGAGCAAGAAGATTTGGTTGTTGCTAGGCATATGATTCAGCATGACTCGGAAAAGTCATTATAAGATAGAAGCTGACTCCTGTCAAATGTCTCCATCTGAAACAACTAGAGAGCAGCCTTGTATAGATCTAGTACAGCCCTGTTACGTAGTAGTTCCTTGCATAAAATGACTCCTTAAATTGGAGGGAATCTTTTTTCTAACTGGTTCGATATGCCCCGCACAGAAAAAGGCAAGGAAGTGTTGGAATGAAGGCGGCCGTCTCACTTGATTTGGCTGTCTAGATCTCGACCATCTTTCCTAACATCACGTCCAACATCCTACCAACACCACCTCGGGCCGGGGACTTGGGGGATGCTATGTCTTCGCGGCCCTCGTCCAGCACATCCAAGGATATGCCGTCGGCTTCGGCTCCAGGCACTGCTCCCGGTCTGCGACGATCTTTCACCCTTCCTTCGAGACTCGCCAACCCGAACAAGGCCCAGCAACAGGTCGAGATTGGTTCCGCCGATGGAATGGAGACACTGTTTGTCCATCCTTCGGCCAAAATCGTATCATTCAGCACAGCGTCGTCTCTGAGATCGCGGCCTAGCTCAAGATCGAGCATTGCCAGCTACGATGGAGAAGCAGATGCTTCAACCTCCCTACTGTGGACCTCGCCTACCGAGCGGACCATGGCTGCTGGTATGAGACACGACATACAGAGAGAGCGGGGACAGTGCAGCTGACAAAATCTCAGGTCCCTTAGAAATCTACCGCGTACCCGGATCTGTCGCTTTTCTACATTCTGGCAGCTTACTACACGCCATCCTCCCTCGTTCACAATGTTGGTGTGTCGACGGCGTCTCCAAGTTTGCCATGCGCGTTCTACCCAATACCTACTACCGTATCGAGTTGCCCGGAAGCACACAAGAAGATCTGGAATATGTTGAGCAGCTCAAAAAAACACTGGCCAAAGTCTTATATTACGAGAGAACAGCCTGTCCCTTTCAGAGGGGTTTCGGCGAGGATTTGCCAGAGATGCCCAGTAGAAACTCGCGAAGACTGTCAAGAGAGTTCATCGAACCTGCAAAACGCTGGAGACTTGACAAGGTATGGAGGCCAGAGGGCGCTGAACTCGAAGAACCACAACTCTTGCATCCCAATAGAAGCCCCTCAAGATCAGACACTGAACGATCAGAAGTGGACGACAACACAAGATTAGAGGAAGAGAGTGGAACAGAACAGGACACAAGACCAGCCAGTAGGGAAAAGGCACCTCAACTTTCTGGACCATTTCCCGCCAAAAAGTTGGCAGCCATGCGCTCTGTGACTGCTCCGCCGCAGTTGAGTCTTGAATCGTCACCTCCGTCCAAGGTCAACAAGGTCCGTAAGATGGCCGGCATCTTCAACCAGACCGCCCACGATACCGTGCCACCGCTTGCACGCCCTCTCTCATCGGCTTTGGTACCACGACTTCCACCAACCCCTGAGTCTGCCGATGATCACGATCTACCTCTCAACTCCCCTGACTACCATATTCATGAGAATATCACGAGCGATGAACATTCAAGCTCGACTCCAGTCAATCCTGTTGCAGTCGTGGCAGACGAGAATGAAGATCCTAATCTTACAGAACCCTTGATCATCATCGAGCAGGTAGGCGATGAATCTGAACTCGACAAAACTCAAGATCTGAACAAGACGGATCTTGGAATTCGCCTGGAAACCGATGACACGATAGATGAGACGCTCTTGCCAGAAGAACCTCAAGATCAAGCAGTCGCAGGAGCTGCAACAAGGACAGAAGAGACAGCACCCACCACCGCTGATCTCGAACAACCAGTTCTACCGAACTCCACTCAAGAAGCACCACAAACTGATGGCCCAACAGCATCACCATCCATCTCAACAACCGAGACCACAAGTGCCACCTTCACAGCTTCCTCACCAGCCCTTTCTACAACCTCCATCTCAACAGCAACATCCTGGTCCACTCTCCCCGTACTCACCCCCTCAGAAGCAACAGACCTCCTCCGCCAACGCCGTACACACTCACCTTCCTCATCTCCCTCTCTACGCTCAAGCTCTCCTGCTCCCTCCACCCAAACACCGACCAAACCCACTACGTCTACAGCTCTCACCAAAACCTCACCAGCCCTTCTAGTTCGCAAAACTTGCGCTTTGTTCTTGGGTCCTCCGGCAAACCTCGTGGCTACAATGCTGAGGATTGCTGCTCGGTTAGTTGCTAGTGGTGCATTAAATCTGGCTGAACCGGCCTTTCACGACATGTTTGCTGCTGGTGGTGCTGCGGCTGCTGCGACTGCGGCGGGCAGGTTGAGAGGTCATAGAAGGGTACCGGGAAGTTGGGATCTGAGTGATGACGACGAAGACTGGGGATTTTGAGAATTTGATCTGGAGTAAGGAGGAGAGTTTGCAGACTGGAGGAGATGAGGGATGGATGGATGGATGGATGGGGGTGCTTCCGTTCTCTCCTATGTTTTGTCTTTTTTTTTTTTACACGTTACGATACCCCCATACACTCGATTGCTTTTCATTGTTGCTTGTTATTTCTTTTTTGAAGCAAGCATCGAGCAGGCGTTTCAGTCCAGCACTTCAGTTGAACTTGGCATGTGCCAGCCAGTCTCCGAACGCACACAAGAATGACACATCTACACACAGTTCATCATCGTTAAAGAGATTCGTTTCATTTTGTGCAATGTGTAGCTAATTGAGAAAAAGCGCCTTTCTCAGAGGACATTATCCGCTTCCCTTATCGTCTTCATAATGACATGCCAGCATCTCTGAAAACTCCTCGCGCCGAAAAGAGAACCATCTAGAGATGTACTTTCGTTTGCAGCGCTTAGAAGTCGAGCATGGACTTGGCATCCTTGATACCGGCAAGCTGGCCCTCCTTGACTCTCTTGAGCGTGAGGGCAGCAATCAGAGCGGCACCAACACCGCTACCATCCTCGGCAGTCATGATCTCAACTGGGTCGGCGTCGCGCTTGCTCTTCTTCTCGGGCCAGTCCAGCATCTCGCGAAGGGCCTCAGCGCCGCGGGCCTTGAAGTGGGGGTACTTGTTAAACACCGAGCCGTCGGCACCAACGTGAGCAGTCTTGTAGCCCTTCTTCTTGCAAATAGCGGCGACACCGCAGGCTGAAAGACGTGCGGCACGAGTACCGATAAGTTCAGCCAGACGGCGGATCAACTCGAGCTCGGGCTTGTTGCATTGGAGGCTGAACTGGGTGCGCATCAGCTCGGCAGTCTCGGACAAGTTCTCGAAAGGATCCCTATCATCATGTTAGCATCAGCCGCTTCTGAAATACATAGAGCAAAACTCACTCCTCAATAGCAGCAAGGACAGAGGCGTCAATGCTGTAAGGCTTCTTGAGCGTGTCGATGCTCTGGCCCTCGAACATGTGCTTGCCCTCATGCATATCGAGCAAGACGAGACGGAAGATCTCGCCAAGGTACAGACCAGCAATCATCTTCTCGAAGGCTTGTTGACCAGGACGAGGTGACTCCTTGTCAATTGTCTCATCGTACTTGGTGAGAGGAAGAACCTCGTGCTCGTTATCAAAAGCGCCGTATTCGCAGTTGATAGCAATAGGAAGGTCGGGATCAAGGTTCATGTGCGCCAGCTTGGGGACGGAGCCGCAGTTCTCCATGTAAGCAGCGTTACATCCAGTACCGAAGATACATCCAATCTTCATCTGGTCGTCGGTGTAGGCAGAGGCAATCAAAGTACCAGTGGTGTCGTTGATCAGAGCAGTCAGCTTGATGGGGACTCCACGCTCGGCCAAAGCCTTCTCGAAGGGAGGAACAACGTCCTCGCCCTCGACACCGTCAATGTCGAAGCCCTTGGTCCATCTCTGCAGAATACCGTGGTCGATGTAGTGCTGGGTGGCAGGGTATGAGAAGGTGAAACCAAGAGGAAGCTTTTCCAACTTCTCGCCCTCGTGGTGGTATTCAATGAACTGTTGCAAACAGTCGGCGATGTAGCCCCAAAGCTCGTCAGCGGTACCGGTCTTGAGCTCCTCAGGCATGCGGTACTTGGACTGGATGATGTCGAACTCTCCCTTCTCTTCAGGCAAGTGAATCTCACAGACACGGAGGTTGGTGCCACCCATATCGAGGGCAAGGAAAGTACCGGTCTCATGACCAGTGGGGAAGCCCATACACCAGGTAGGGTTCATAGGCTACGAAATGTCAGCAACCCTGATGTTGAGGTATTGATAGACGAATACTGACGATTGTGGAGCCCTCCTTGGCAAGACCCTTCTCGAGCTCCTTGACGAACTTTGTGACAATCTTGTCAAGGGTCTCCTTGGGAACAGTGAAGATGTCTTCAAGGTGCTTGATCTGAGCAAGGAGATCCTTGGGCACATCGGCCATGGAACCTGATGGGCGTCAGAATCCGTTATATGTCTAGCTCTTTGCAAAAGTTGACTGACCCTTTCTTGAAGGGGGTCTGCGAGGACCGAGACCGACCATGTTGACGGGTATGTGTTGGGTGGTTTAAGTGGAAGGATATAGAGTAGCAGGCGTTGTATGCACGCTTGTGGAAATGAAGTAGAGGCAGATGAGGACTGTAGATGTATGTCAGTAAAGATCAAAGAAACAAAGGATAAAGTGACGTGGTGCAAGGGCAAAAGATGGCAATGAGGACAAGTCGGCGCCATGGACTAGACTGTGCGAGGAAGAGAGGTAGACAGTACGAGCCAGGCGGTGAAGCGTAGCGCAACCACCGAAGCGGATGCGATATCGAGGCTTCACTCGGCTGCAATTACAGCGCAGCAAGAATGAGTACAAGCTGCAGCGACTATGACGGTTTATGCTTCATGGTTGTTGCTGCAACCCCCCTTACCGAGAGCCCCTCCATTCAACAAACCGTGAACGTGTGGGGGAAGCTCGATGCGGGCATTAGGCGGCCGGGCTGAAAGGCAGAGAAGACCAGGCAATATACGCAGCGAAAGAGGACTTACAGGGACAGATCAATGGAATGTACAACGACAAGGCGCCTGAGGTTTGGTTGAGAAGCTTTTTGTGTAATGGTGGTGCTTGCACACGCTCCGCCCACGCTCAGCACGTTCACCGAAGCTCCGACGTGTGACGTAGCTCGTTCCTTCCCAAAACCAAGGTGCACAGGACACGCCATTGACCTATCAGCTGAGCTTCCATGCAGTAGCTCCTTCTTCTTCTCTTGCTTTCCCTCTCACAAACTCATACACAAACAAACCACTCCATACTACACCAACTACCAACAACCACACAGTCAGTTTCACTTATGCCACTACCACCAATCCACGGTACTGATTCCAGTCAGAACACACCATGTCTTCCGCACTCAGAATTGCTCGCGTTGCCCGCCCCCTCGTCGCCAACTCCCAGGTGGCCCGCTTCTCCATTGCTTCCCGTATGATGGCTGCTGGTGATGCCGGTGCTCCCAGATCAGGCGGTTCTGCCTCGAGTGACGCCTTCACCAAGCGCGAGGAAGCCTCAGAGAACCTCTACGTCAAGCGTCATGAGCAGGAGAAGCTCGAGGCCCTCAGAAGAAAGGTCAAGGAGGGCGAAGCCCAGCTCGCAAAGGACAAGGCCGACCTTGACAAGGCTCAGAACAAGTAAACTTGATGGCTGCCTGTAAATGACATCAACGACAGAATGGCTACGATTCATGCGAGTCCCATCACTCTTGACGGAGGATAGCGCCTTACCCTTTCTTGTACCATAACCAATTAATGCATCGAAGCCTGTTATTATCAACCACTCAAGTCCATGGTTCCGTCATCTTCGTAGCTCTCTTGTGCTCTAGCATGACCTTTCATTTGTATCATCATGCTCATGTGTCTAGAACAGCAGATATGCTGAAAAGAAAGAGAAGGAATCTCTCTAACAACTGAAAAGGGCAATGGAGAAATACAAGCATTGTACGAGCAAACAAAGCCTGCGGTCGACGACAAGCATGGTATGCATGTGCTTGGGATGCTATGCGCACGGACCGGATGCCTGACATTCAACGTCAGACTTTCCGAGTCCAACAAGCAGCAAACACCAAGTCGACAACACACGCATCTGGCCAACATGCCTCTCATCGAGCCGCCAATGCCGCCGCTTGAAACCATCTTCAAGAACTTTTCCGGCACATGGAAGCTCCACCGATCACTCACGAGCGCCCTTCCTGGCTTTCCCTCCGGAACATTCACCGGTACTGCCACTTTCAAGCCTCACAGCGCATTTGACGGAAGCTCCTTACTGTACCATGAAGTTGGGGAGCTCATCACAGAACAGGGATATAAACTCTTGGCCAACCGGAAATACATATACCGATTCAGCCCCGATGACGAGAAGATCGCAATTTGGTTCGTAAAAGAGCCAGCACCTGAAACCAACGAAGAGATCGACTATCTGTTCCACGAGCTAGAGTTTTCTTTTCTTGATCAACGCTGGATTGCCAAGGGAGACCATTTGTGCGAAAAAGACATGTACTGGGCCTTCTACGACTTCAGACTGGAGGACAACATGAAAAAATGGGGCTTGCGATACAAGGTCAAAGGCCCTCAGAAAGACTACCTCAGCGACTCTGCTTATGAGCGTATTGCCTGATTATAACATTGCTGTGCTGGCAGCTTCGTTGCAATGCTTGTAACACTCAACGTGGATTCATCGCGTAAAAGCCTGCAGTAAAGCGACTAGCCGCACCGGTGACACATTACATGGCGTGCTCTGCCTGCCCGAGAAGGTTGGAATCATGCACTGTGTTCTATAAAAGGACTCTCGTGGCTCTGTTTTGAAGGTTTCTATCACGACCGAGTGACTTTCCAAACCTCCACCATGTCTTCACCACTGGAAAAAGCACTTCTCCGTCTCCAAGTCTTTTCCAAAGGACCGAGTCTTGGGCATCTACTCAAACCATATCTCACTACCCAAGACACTTTGAACTTGAGGCTGTCCTCTCGTTCATTGAATGGCCTTGCTGAGCTCAACGAGGTTGCTTTTCAGACCATCTACATCCACACGCCTGTGCCTCACGAACGAAAACAGTACACGGAAACACTCAAGGTGATCGCGTCCTTTTGCCGACAAGTCGTGGTCAAAATTGCGTATCCGCCGAGGGCATGCTGCTCAACAGGAACACCATCTCTTAGCACAAACGTATCGACCCCACGCTCTAGCAGCGAAAGCGATACAATTTCTAACATATTTGACTGCTATTACTCGTATGTTGAGCCGCCCGTCGCTTGGAAATTCGTTGTCCAGAGGAAGCCTAGCGATGTGGACCAGGACCTGCTTCAACAGTGGTGTGAAGTCTTCAGGCTCTTGCCGAAGTTGGAAACTGTTCATATTGCTTGCAATGGTGATCCCGCTTGGCCTGGCTGTACTGACATTGAGTCTGCCCTCATCATGTTGCGCATCACACTCGAGCGTGTCAACCCCAAGCATATACATACCGTCTGTCTATCTCCCATCCATGCTATGGGGATTATGCACCTTCGTTGGGCAGGATCCGGTGCATATGGCGAAGCATGCGCTTCCAGAAATCCCGTCTGGTACAGGTTGAAGGTGCTGAAGCTAGGAATTCTCAGTCCTTACAATGAGGGCCGATTGTCCAAATGTCAGACACAGCTCTTCGAGAAGATCCTTGCAGACTATCTACGGAGCTTCAGCAGAACGCTGACGAAACTCGATCTGTCATGGCTTGGCGAGGCAGGTCCGAATCCGTTCATCGCAGAAGAAGACCACCAGACCATGGAATTGCCGAAGACCTGGGACAGACTTGAGGACCTGCGGCTGATCAACGTAGCTATGAACCGCAGCACTTCGAACATCACACAGCTGGCTCCAAACATTCGGAAGCTTACGATCGCTGGAGGTACCGCAGATGCTGGGGACCAGGTGCGTAAGCATTGGGAGGGTTGTCAAGGTCAGGAGTCTGAAGACCAGGACAACGACAATACAGGCTGGATGAACTCGCGAAATGTGCGTATCTCAGCGATACCTGAGCCTCTCTTCCAGCATCATCTTGCATGATCTTCGCAGTAATTAGTCGCTAGTTGTATACCAAATTTGTTGTCACATAAAGACTACCGGAATGCATGAAGCGTTTCTCCAACTGAGCTGAATGGAATTCTTGCTCTTACGCATCTTCTTCCCGATGAACTTGTGTAGCCAGAGTGAACTTCTCGTGCTATTGGTCTGAACGGGTAAGGCGCGAGATACCTTCGGAGAATTATCAACTCAGTCCCCCACCAAAAGTCCGGAAGTAACGTATAGAGCACAGGAGGCTGCTGATAGGACGTTCGCTATGATCCCTTTATGTGAGGCTTGGCATTATCACGTTCAGTAACAAGACCCTTACTGTTCTCTGTGTCGATACTCGAAGCTCTATTTATGTCGTCGACGCAACATATTCGGACATCTTGAACATTCAAAACACCGAGCTCAAGACTACGAAACAAAAAATATCGTGACGATGTAACACGGGTCGCCGGCACGTAGGTGGGGTCAGTTGTGTGGAGGACCCGACTTTACCTCTATCTGCCATTAAAGTCAACATTGCCGCTCTTTCTCCTCGAGTGCCCTTTTCTCTCCATTACTGTTTCCTTGACGATATTCAAGAGGGCTTTTGAAAAATATGGCTGCACCGAACGGAGGATACTTCATCCAGGATAAACTGTACAAGACAGCTCCGCACCATGAGAGCTACAAACAACTCTGGGAAACCAAATGGAAGAAGCCTGTAAGCATCAAGACTGGAAGTACACCCTGGAAGTATTAACTGACTGGTGTAGTGTGAAATGGGTGTTTACCCATTCATGTTTTCTGCAGTCAAAGATTTCGAGCCGATAGTCGAGAAGCTTGTTGCGGTACGCCAACCCACGAACAATGATACGGCTCTTACTTATGAGCCATCAGGGCGATTACAAGGAACCATACGACTGGGACGACTATGCTCAGGTCTACTTCCCTAAAGCTGAAGAGCTGGTCTCCGAAGCACAAAAGGCTGAACAAGAGGGAAACAAGGAGAAGGCCTCTGAGCTTTACTTGTGAGTCCAAGACACTCGGGCGGAGATGAGTTACGCTGACAGAATACAGGCGAGCGAGCGCCGTCTACCGTATCTCGAGATTTCCTGCACCGCGATCGGACAAGCAACGGTATGCCTGGCAAGAAGGCAAGAAAGCTTGTATCAAGGGTTTAGGGTAACTATACTCATTATGACCTTGTGAGACTGTTGCTAACATTCTAATATTACAGACTTCGCGAACACCCCGTCCACGAAATCGAAGTGCCACACACTCACGGTATTGAGGGGGAGGGCAAAATTATCCCCATCTATCACCAACTTCCATCAGGTGCTAGCGAATCGAACCCTGCACCGGTCGTTCTCATCATGACTGGTCTGGACGGCTACCGCACAGAACTCGCCGTTTGGATGGAGGGATGGCGTCAAAACGGTGTCGGCAGCATAGTCGTTGAGATCCCAGGCACTGGCGACTCTCCCGCCCTGGCCTCTGACCCAACATCTCCCGACCGACAATGGAGCAGTTTGCTGGATTGGATCGATACTCAACCTGCAATTGCGAAAGACAAGGTTTGTGTTTGGGCATTCTCGACAGGTGGTTACTACGCTATTCGTCTTGCACACACACATCCCAACCGCCTTGCTGGTGTAGTTGCACTAGGTGGAGGCGTCCACCACATGTTCGACGAAGAATGGCTGAATAACGTCAACAACCTCGAATATCCCTTCGACCTCGCAACAACCTTGTGCTACAAATACGGCTACGGCAACGACTTCGACAAGTTCAAAAAAGAAGCAAAGAAGTTTTCTCTTCTCGAGGATGGCACATTGGACAAGCCCGAATGCGCAAGATTGCTACTTGTAAATGGCACAGAAGATGAGATCTTCCCCATTGATGACTACTATCTGTGTCTGTTGCATGGAGCACCCAAAGAGGCAAGGTTCATTCCTGGCATCAAGCATATGGGTGAACCAGAGAGCTTCTTTGTCATTATCAAGTGGATCTACAAGCTCTTTGGCATTCAGGCCAATCCGGTGGATCAGATGAAGACTATTCCGTTCAAGCCCAAGTATTAGAATTAACGATATAGAAGACTCTGTTTGCAGTTATAATGATAATTTGCCAATGTTTGTCATGCGATAATGCAGAATTTGCTCTCTAGTCTGGCTGGATTTCCAGCATCAAAACAGGAAGGCGCATTTCCTATCAGAATTGGAAGGCACGCTTTTTTGTCAAGATAGGAAGGCGCGGTTTCTTTTCAGCTTAATGAAGGCGCGTTCTGTCAGATTAGGAAGATACGAAGTATATATTTACTTCAGCGACCAGAAGATCCACATTCAAATTCGAATGCTCAGAAAGCTGAGTGGCGCAGCGGAAGGTTCGTAACATACTCTTCACCATCAAACAACCACAACATCAACTAACTTATACCAGCGCGCCGGGCTCATAACCCGGAGGACCTTGGATCGAAACCAAGCTTAGCTATCCATTCTTTTTTTGCAGTTTTCCCTTCCATCACCTGTATCTTGAGGCACACTTGCGTGTGTTTGTGGTAACGATTTTTTGTTTACAGTGGGGCACGCATAGGGCTCGAGCACAGGTGGATACTAAACGGTGTTTTTTTTTTGGCCTGCGAAGAGAGGCTAATGGATCGAATCGGAGAGGAAGCGTTCTTTTGCCTGGTTTTACTGCGATCCAGTGTGTGGCTTGTGGTAGGAATGATGTTCTCTGTTTTGTTGATCTGTAAACAGAAGGCTCAAAAATTTTGTTCCTTCCGATTTGTTTGTGGGGCAGAGTTTGACAACCATACTAAACAACACTCGAGTTCTTTCCCATCGGGTACCCTGTCCTGGACTTTCCACTTCTTATCCAGATTCAGAGATTGTGCATCTGTGCTGGAGGATACGACGTCGTTTGTAGCGCTTGTGTCTTTGACTATGTCTTGCATGACTGATTGACCTTCAAGTAACCTTAAGACCTACATGGATAGCGTAGTAGCAGCAGCAGCATATCTAATCTAATTATACAAAAATCTCCAGGGAGACTTTGTCTTGGTTGAAGGGCTCTCTTGACTGCTCTTTCCTCTTACTTCTGCCCTTCCTTTCGTACGTTCTTCTTTCCTCTTGTGTTTCTCTTTGTTTTCTGGACCGCTCCTTCTCACATCACGTTCTCCATGCGTCTTTGCCCTCAAAACATCAGCAGCCAAGGTACTGCACCCTCTCGTAATTCCATCTGGCTACGCTTCCCAAAGAACTGACAAACAAGCGTCATCAGTTTACCACCCACAGACCCTTGAAACCAGCCTTTCTGCTCGCATCAGGCTGCTCAGCAACAAACCACTTGACACCGAATGGAGCACTCTCAGGTCTGACTTTTTCAGGCAAAGGCAATGCCTCCAACCTTTCACTCTCCTCGTTGTACTTTAGACACACTCTCTGCGTGTTCAAGCATCTTTTACAGCAGAATTTGCCAGGCGAAGCAACAGTCCACTGCATAGACTTCGAGTCCTTGCTCTTCTGTACAACGTCTCTCACGCACACATTGGTTTTGGTGGTCAAATGCCATTCGTCATTCTTCTCGGTGAGGAAAGTGTGGGTTTTGGCGAAGGCGGCAAGTAAACCACGCCAATCTTGTGTGTCGAGGACGTGTTTGGGGGCATTGGTCGTTAAAGTGCCATTCTCGTACCAAACAACGAAGGCCTTATCGTCGTCTTTGGTAGTCTTGAGAGTAGCTGAGATTTGCTTGTTGACTGGAGAAGAGGGGCGCACGGGGAAATTATCCTCTGAGTTGTGTTCTGAGGAAGCATCTCCGAGTGAGTGATCAGGAGTAATATCTTCTAGTGTGCTTTCCCGAGCCCAGATTTTGTTCATCAATGGCATTTCAGAAGAAAGTTCAGAATCTGCCTCCACGGCTCTGAGAGTTCTGTTTTCTTCTTCCACAGTGTTGACTCGTTCTTCAAGCACGCGGTTCTGTTCTTCGAGTGCATGGGTTTGTTGTTCAAGGGTGTGAGTTCTCTGTTCAAGAGTCTGGATCTGATCCTTGAGCTTGTTGAACGATACCTGCACAGCAGGTCCTAGACCATCGAACCTCTACCACAGGAGATCGATCTCTTGTCTCAGGGAGCGTCCGGGCGCTGTCATGATTTTGGTGTCTGTTTCAAAAGATCAGAAAGGGGAGCAGAGATGGTAGCTGGTCAGCATACTAGACTGGTTTGTTCTGGTGAAGTGGATTTGATAGAGGTGGATGGACTGTCTCCAAGACAGGCGAAGAGATAAACCGTGGCTCTATTGTCGAGGAGTGAACGTGTTTGTCGTTTGTTGTCGTGTTGAGCAATCTCGGCAGCGCCAGGTTTCGAAAGGTAACCAAGGTATCCCGTCGGGAGGGCGACAAACGACATCAATATCAAACGATCCGGGGTGAGTGCATGACAACAACACATTGGAAAGAAACAGATTGTTTTGCATGCATACCTATGGTTGCCGCACTTGCAGTCATATATCTCCAAACTAATCTAACAATAAGACGCCAGTCAAATGCTTTGTCGTACAATAACATAGACATCAAGCAGTCAAATGTGTTGCAGGCAAGGACTGTTGCAACCCATCCAGACTGCCTGTCGAAGAAAAAGAACCCCTGTTTAAAACTCTTGGGATGTGCAGTCTTTCGCTCAACAATGGGACAGTCATTCTTCTAGACATTAAAAACACAATCACCCCGGTCTTCTATGCATAGGGTTGAGTGGATTTTGTACGGGTTGCCCCATTGGTACACCTGGTCCCATATGCGGTGGCATTGGTCCAGCACCAAACATTTGCTGTCTCTTAGCATCACCTGCAATCTCACCGGGCCCGCCCGAAATATCGGATATTTGGCGTCTGTGTGGGCCGCCAGGTTGCGGTCCAAGACCAGGTGGCATACCACGAGGCGAGTAACTGACTTGTGAAGGCATACTTGGAGGGGGCATGCCGGTCTGCATGTGGTAAGGAGCTGATGGGTGACCGGCAACTCCCATGCTGTATTCGTTTCCAGCAGCGTCGCTAGCAGCTGGCGACATGCCTAAACCAGTTCCGGGTGATGTCCAGTTGCTGACAGTAGCCGGTGAGGTAGCAGGTGACTCTTCGGCCTTCATTGCATTCTTTGCGGCTACTTGAACAAGAGGTGGCGGCGCTCCTGGTGCGACACCGTCAATCTGTGTAGGTGACTTCTTGAGGTGACCAAGGTGTTTTTCCAGCATGCTCAGCAATCCTTCCTTTGTGAAAGGCTTGGGGAGCACATCGTTCATGCCTGCAGCAGAGTTAGCGCAACAGTCAGGCGCAGCATATTTACGGGGTTACATACCATGTTGGAAGTACATTGCAATGTCGTCACTGCGGATGTTCGAGGTCATGGCAATGATCGGGGTGTTGTCGAACTGTCTGATCAAATGGCAAGCTGAAACACCATCAAGATTGGGCATGATGATGTCCATCAGCACGAGGTCGTATTTGGCGCCAGCGTTCATCTTGTTGACTGCTTCCAGACCATCAAGCTTAAGTTAAGTCAGCGCGGTGAACGACAAGATAGAAGTAGCTTTCAGACTTACAGCACTATCGACGGCGCAGTGGAAAGCGTACAAGAACTTGCCACCTATCCTCCTGCAAGTCTGGTCATCTTCAACAAGCAGCACTTGAGGTTGTCTAGCCCAGCCAGGGTCATATTGCATGCTCTTCTTCCTTCCATCGGCGGCAGGAGGTGCAGGCGCAGGTTCGGGAGCTTTTGTTGGCATTGCGTAGGGGATGTTGTGAGTATGCTCGCTGAACATGGGATCGATGCCATTCGTTTGGCCGACAGGATACACAAGGTTGTCGAGTTCGCCATAAGACATGGATGTGGATGATGCAGCAGAGTGAGGACCGTGAGGACCACCTCTAGCCACCCTGGCACCAGTTCGGAGCGCTAAATCCGGCGGAGGTGTGGTAAGGGCCGAGTTCATTCTCAAAGACATTTCATTCATCTGTTCGAGGTTACGTGTGTTCAGTATATGGTCGGCGTTGGTCTCTGAAAGCAGTTTTGCGGCATGCTGCAGCGGCGATGCAGGCTCATCTTCTGGAATTGGTGCAGGAGGAAGTTGCTTGCCGTTAGGGACACCGGCAGCTGGGGGCGCAAAGGGATTGGTTGTGCGACTTTCTCTTCGTCGTTGACCATCGACCGACTGCAGGAAGTTCATGACATATTGCATAACGTGCTCATGGTTGACGACTGTCTTCTGAACACCGATGAGTTCTTGAAGAAGCATTGAGTGGTGCATGCTGAGTTCGTTGTAGCGCTCTTGCAGTTGTTGTAACTGCTGCTGTGTCGCGACAAGTTGTGTATTGAAAAGATCCATTTGCTGGGTCGGCATCATCTCATCCATCATGGCATTGGGCTTGCGCGGTGCAGGCGCTTTTCTTCGAATGTTGTCCAGGGCATCCTTGTTGTTGGCCTTGAAGTCGGGGTGCTTGAATTCCCATGCCTATCAATCTGTCAGTTCTTCCGTCCGTCCTCGGCTGCATCAACTACTAGAGCGACGTACACCAGCGCCATAAGGGGACACGCCGCCCTCTTCATTGTTATGTCGGACTTTGTGGAAATCGTATTTGTTGAGCTGACGCACGAAACTGGCAAAGTTGCTGTGCTTGAAGTGCTTTGGTAGGATGTGCTTTGTGAACTTCTCGTTCTGCAAGCCGTCTGGTTAGCGAAGCCTAGGCGCGCAGTACAATTGGGTATGCGCACCTCGAGGACGACAAAACTATCGCCTTCATTGCCCCATCGTACTACACTCTCGTCCTGTGGACTCTCCAACATCCTATTAAGGGCCAATTAGATGACGCCATGCATGATTTGACGCGCTCGCGCGCAGCCCAATGACCTACTTGTACAACTTGCGAACCTGCCAAGACGAGAAAACAGAGATTAGCCATTGCAGCCGAGTGATTGCGCCTTTGTCTTCAGACCAGAGCGTGCTCCACTTACAAAGTCGCTTGACGTGTTTCCACTACCGCCTCCTTGGTTGTCCATGGCCGCGACGGGGTATGCTGTGAGCGATGACGTATGCTGTGTGGTTCATGCGACGCGCAAAGAATTTGCACGGGTCGAGATGGAGGCCTTGTCGATGTTGGCGGCTCTGTCCAGGTAGAAGCGGGGTTTGAGTGCGAGCGACTTGGGGGAATGCCGGGATGCGTGATGTAAATGGCTGATGCCGATTAGACTATGATAGAGGGTGAGGGAGTCGAGAGAGGGTCGGCGTCGGCTGGAAGGCTTTGGTGGTGGTATGGCACGAAATGTGCGGAAAGACCACCGAGCAAAGTCGAGGTTGGAGTGGATGAGTCTGGAGCGCCAGAGTTCAGCGAGATCGAGGGAAGAAAGCTCGAAAAGCAGGGTGCAAGTGTCGAGCCAGAAACGATTCCGAGGCTCTGTGCAGCAGGACGGATGCCGTGGCTTAGCGTACGCGATAAAGTGGATCTGCCCTCCTTGTCTATCGCTCGAGTCGGAATAGAAAAAGAAAAATAACTTGGCCCATGGTTGGATACGTGCTGTCAGAGTCAAGATCGGCGCCCCCATTACTGGTACAAAGCCTCCCGTTGCCGACCTGTGGAATGCTTCCTTTCCCCATCGCCAACATGACCACATGTCCGCACACTATACCACGCCTCTTGTGCCGAGCCGCCGTCTTCGCACGAGCGCACACCTCCTGTCCAAAACACAAGTGACATGAGTTCCACTTCTGCACGACAAAGGAGAGCTGACGAACCCCCGGTTAAGCTTGAATCTAATAGTCGAAATGGCGTCAACGGCTCCGCTAATGCTGCTACACTCAAGCCATTCGGGTCAGGAGGCTGAACGCATCGTGGGCCCGAGATTCCAAAACCGTACAAGAATTGAGACTCGCAGTAAACGTCCTGCTACAGCTTTGGCCGTCATGTCGGAGAAGCAACCCTGAACGAGATGCCGTCTGTATCCTAGCGCTGTACAGGGGGTTTAACAAGAGTGCTACAGTAGTCAAGTATATGCGATGCATCTCAACCTCAAGTTACGATAGTCTTAAACTTCTGTATCAAGTATCCACCCTGTCGATTAAAAGGCAGAGATGGCGTATCCGATGGTATGGTAGAGAAGCACCAATCAAATGTTGCAAACAAAAGCTTGGTTGTTATCTCCAGCTTAAGCTCCAAGCCTCGATATTCTGGCCTTCCAAATCACCCACCTATTACCCCTCATCTGCTTGTTGTTATCCGTCAATTAAAGACATCACCTTTCCCCAGCTCGCAATCATGTTCACCGCTCGTGCAAGAACTGCTCTCTCTTCGACCCTTCGCTCCGCCCGCACCCCTCTCGTCAACCGTTCATTCCACGCTTCTGCTCCCATCATGGTCAAGGTCGGCGACTCTATTCCGGACATTGAGTTGATGGAGGACTCGCCCGGCAACAAGGTCTCCATCCCCAAGCTCCTCAAGGGCAAGGGTCTCATCATTGGTGTTCCTGCTGCCTTCAGTAAGATTGCCCTCCTCTAGTCTATCGTTTGCTTCACCAGCACCTCCTGCGCCTCGAGTCTCATGCGCCTTCGATGCCCGTACCGAATCTAGTGCTAGGTCAATCGCTGGCTATTCACGGCATACACTCCGAACAATTGCTAGTCCGCCAAAGCGACGTCGCCAATCTACCTACATGCACCAATCTCCACCAAATCCGAATTCCAAATTCTTGAACTGCTTGGACATCTTGTCGCTTGAAGAATGAATTTGGATGCAACTGCCCAACAAGGAAATTCCGGCTAACATTCCTGCCCCTTACAGGCCCCTCGTGCTCAGAGTCCCACATTCCTGGTTACATCAACTACAAGAACCTCAAGGACGCCGGTGATGTCTTCGTCGTGTCGGTCAACGACGCCTTCGTGTAAGAGCTAGCAATGCTGCAAACCGGTAAATGAATCAGCATAATGACATTCAACGTAGCATGAAGGCCTGGGCCCACGACCTTGATGCTGACAAGAAGAGCGGCGTAAGTTTTTGTAGTCTAGTCTTTTGCTGCTGAGTTATACATGCTGAATCGTTACTCGTCAGATTCGCTTCCTTGCCGACCCTGACTGCAAGTTCACCAAGGCTCTCGACCTCGACTTTGATGCCACTCCCATCCTTGGCAACCACCGCAGCAAGCGCTACGCCCTGGTCATCGAGGACGGTAAGGTCAAGGAGGCCCACGTCGAGCCCGACAACACTGGCATGAGTGGTGAGTTTATGCGGATACCCGGCCAAAGCGCATTACTGATTTGTTCCAGTTTCGGTCGTCGACAAGGTCCTCGGCTAAATGCCTCATATTCTGCCCTTGATAAGATGTATGCGAATATACACAGGGCCATGTAGTAATGACAAAACATTTACATTTATGCTTATCATTTTCCGTTCCTTTTTCCTTCAAATCAACGGAAGTGCATTCTCTGGTTCACATCCGAGAATGCAAGCAAGTCAGCTTATCCAAAGACGACATGCTATATTGCCGATCTTGACTGAATAGATTCTCTTGACTGGCTTGGATCCATGAGGCTGGCCTCAGACTACATGTATATTTCAGATCAATCAGACCAAACCTCTACCCTCCGCAATCTTCTTTCCAGTACATTCGCAGGTTTACTCTATGTTCTCTTCTCTGGATCAAAAAGATGCTAGGTGACGTCAGATCACCATGACGTTCTACAGATGTGCTTCCAAAAGACCTCACTCCATCAACTGCAGCCCGAACATCGACTCCTCATACATAAGAAAGCCATGCCTTCCCAAAGACAAGCCATCCACGCCTCCTCGGCTCCAAAGCCTAACGGTAATTACTCGCATGTAGTCCGCGAGGGAAACACACTACACGTCGGTAAGTAAAACACACCCTTCCGTGATCTACGGATATAGATCTAACACACCACTCTAAAGCCGGCTGGATGGGCGACGACCCTGCAACAGGAGCCATCGTTCCCGGCGGTATAACTCCACAAACCCACCAGGCGATCAAAAACATCAAAGCCTGTTTGGAAGCTGCAAACTCTAGTCTTGATAAAGTGGTCAGAAGGAGAATCTACATTATGAATATGAAGGATTTTAGAGAGGTGGATAAAATTTGGGCAGAGTACTTTGAAGAGCCGTATCCGGTGAGCACGTGTGTGCAGGTTAGTGGGTTGGCTAAGGATGGTGCGCTGGTGGAGTTGGAGGTTGTTGCGAAAGCTTGAGTGGTGGTGAAGGAGAGAGGACTGGAACAAAGCAGTTGAGGTAGCAATGTAGGTGTGTTCTGCTACTTCACACAAGATCAGTTGTACTGCATGAGAGGAGCAATAATGACATCTACTACAAATCAATGTGCAGGTCATTAAGATGTGTTGGATCGAATTCAGCATGTCATTGTTTGATGTAGTTTTGTTGTTCTCGATTAGCTGTGCTAGACTCATTCTACAATATTTTGTAAGCAGTGCAATCGTCTCTGTCTCTTCCTCCTCCCGCCTCGACCAAGTCAGGCCTTCTCAACAAGATGGAGAGTTGTATGAGTGACGCGTGACAATGACATAAAGCCTAGCAGAACAAGGTGTTGTTGGCAGTCATACCTAGAAGACCAAGGTCGCCGTGCTGAATGTTCTCACACAGCCAAGCCTGCTTCTCCTCATCGTCGACCGCGTTGACAGCGAGCGCAAGTTGACGAGCGAAAATATCAGTCGAAAGGTCTGTCATAATGTGTTGAGAGTAGTCAAGAGTCATGAGAGGCTCGTCGTGGTCAAGGCAAAGAGCACTACGGACGATTGTCGAATTGATGCCCTCCTGGAGCTGAGCTTGAGACATGTAGAAGTACTGTTCGCACATGACCCAGCGCTGAGTAACAGTAGAGGCACTGAAGCCGTACAGAGTGGCGAAGAGAACGGATGCCATGTTGTAGATGAGAGTGTCAGCAACGACAAGGACATCATGCGAAGGATTAACCCAGGCGGTGGCGTAAGGACGGTTGGCGCAGAAAGCCTGGCCAACGAGACCGGAGTTCAGAGCTAGCTTATCGTTGATGGCAGTGTAGTCAAAGTTCTGACACAGCCACTCGTAGTTAAGCTCAGTATCATCGCCAAAGGCGTGAAGAAGCTGGGCAACAAAGATGTTGGTGGCGGCGAGCTTGATTTGAGAAAGCGAAAGAGCAGAGGAGTTGGACACTCTGGCAGTAGCAACGCAGAAAGCCTCTTTGGAAACAAATTAGTGCTGTTCGTATGCTGACGGAGGGATTGCTTACGCTCAATGACGGCGGGCTTAAGACCAAGTGCAGCCCAATGACCGTGGCCGAAGGAAGAGATGTTCTGGCAACCCTGATCAACAGGAGCCAGGCTCTGCTGAGAGCCGGCGACTTGCCAGCCCAAGATCGAGGAGGCATTAGCCATGATTTGCGAGTGGGCGCTGGCTACGGGTTGTCAGCATTCAACTCTCGAGGTGTCTTCGGATTGACAAACCAAGGACCTTCTCGCTCAAGGCAGCGCCATGGGCGAGGCCAGCAACAAGAAAAACAGTAGCGACAGTGATGAACTTCATGTTGGATGTTGAAGTTGAGAGTTGGATAAAGGAGTGTGTGGTGGAGAGAAGAGAAAAGGAGGAAACAAAAAGAGTGTGTACGTGGAAGTGGTGTTTGTTTGTGAACGAAAGTGAAGCGGCAATTGTTTGGCTGTCACTCGCACCTTCCGAAGATGGGATGTGCAAATTCACTCGTTGTTGATTGGGAGCTTCTCGGAAGGTGGGACTATTGCGAAAAGCCAGAAATCAGTACAGTAGCCACCGTCCTACTCAAAAGGTCGCTCGAGATTGTTCAGTGTCTATAACATGCAGCTAAGTGTCATCTAATGGTTTAGCAAGCGGATTATGCAGACGGAACGGCAAAAACAGCTGGTTTGCAAGGATAGCCGTTTGAACGTTTGGAATATAACCAATATCTTTCTTTTGAACATGTGGTGCGTATTCTTGAGATGAAAAAAGACAGGCTTGACATTACAACGCCTTGGGAATCAAAATAACGGTAGAAACATACTGTACATTCTAAGAGCATCTAGTCGAGGGCACCATCGGTTCTGAGCTTCTCGTTGCCCCACATCTCACTGGTCAAGCTGGTCAAGCCGTGAGAAGGCTCGCAGGACTGGCGACCACTGAGAGGACCAGGGGTAGGGAGCTTGACGCCTTGTGCCTCGTAACCTCTTCCTTGCTCAGAGATTGTGGTACCTGAGCCTCCAGCTCCCTCAGCCTTTCCAGCCTCGCCAGCAAGACCGGAAGCTTGTCCACTTGCGCCGGCCTTCTGTGCGGCTTCTCTAAGAGCTCTGAGCAGCGATCTTGTTGTCTCAGGAGTCAAATCTTCGTAGTAATCGTCGTTGATCTGGACCATAGGGGCGTTGGCGCATGCACCCAGACATTCGACTTCAGTAAAGGTGAAAAGCTTGTCCTCAGTGGTCTCGCCGTGGTGAATCTTGAGCTCTTCCTCAATGGCCTTCATGACACCGTCGGATCCTCTAAGTTGGCAGGGAGTCTGCTAATCGTTAGTATCGCAGCTTGTCAAAGGTCTCGGATCTGTGGACGTACGGTGGTGCAGCACTGGACGTGGTAGCGACCAACGGGCTCTCTGTTGTACATGGTGTAGAAAGTGGCAACCTCGTAGACACGCATGGGGGGCATTTCCAATCTGCGGGCAACCTCGTTCATGACACTGATGCTGCAGAAACCGTGTTGGCGCTGACCAAGGTCGAGAAGGGGCATGACGGCGGCCTTCTTGTACTGCGAAGGGTATCGGCTGAGGACCTCCTCAATGAGCTTCTCATTTTGGGCGTTGAACTTGAAGGGGACATCGAGGTTGTTCTCTGGTGAGTCGCGGTGCTGGTGAGATGACAATTAGAGGATGGACAGTGGTCCAACAGGCGAGGGAACATACGACGAAGAGCGAGTCGCTACGGGAAACGGAAGAGACGGCGAATGAGCGGCGGGGTTGTTGTCTGGCGAGGACGCGCAGAGCTCTGCTGCTGCTTCTGAAGGCCATGGGAGCGAGCTTGGAGGCCATTGCGTCGGAAGAGAGTTGTGGTGGGTGAATTGAGTCGAGATGCGATCTCTAGGTCCAAGTCGTCAAGAGTCCAACTTCGACTTCGATCCGCCGCCCGCGTCGTGGTCAGCGTCGCTTGACCAATCACACGCCGCCGTTCCACGTGACGCTTACCAAAGAAGCTGTTCCATTGAACGATACTCTTTCTTTAGGTATTTCTACAACATCTTGACAGCTAGTCGTGTCCGCTGCGAGGTGCATGAATATTTGGTTGTTCTACACGGAATACTAAGGATACCGCAGTTCACAATGTTGGTCTAAGATCGTGAGAGACTGAAAGTTTTACATGTAATTGTACAAAGGCCGATAAGCAACCTCTATCGGCCTAGAGCACCTCTTGGTTGCAGAATCTCAGGGTGTCTGTGCACACTAGGCATCAAACCAAGGCCAATGGCTCTTCTGACAGCCTTGGCCATTTTTCTTTGGTTGACCGGTCTCAATCCTGTGTCCTTGGAGTGCTTGATCTTGCCCATCTCGGTCATGAATTCAGACATCATGGAAAAGTTCTGGAACATGTTAGTGGCAGGTCAAGCGGTTCGGATTAAACAGAACATACCCAGTAGTGGTTCAAGGGATTGATCTTCAGCATATCAAAAACATCCTTCTTCGGCCTGCCCTTTGGCTGTCCCTTGCTCCACTTGGCCATTTCAACACCGCTCAAATCGTGAGGAGCGTAGACATCTCCATCCCTCCACTTGCGAGTCATTTGTCTTTCAAATTCGACAGTCTCTTGCACAGCATTCATTGTCGCCTCGTCCTGTCTGTTTCTCCTGAGATCTCTTGCGGTCTGTTCCAAAAGCTTGTGTGGGTCGTTTCTGGCGACGCCCGAGTCCTGTGAGTTGAATGGAATAGTGCGTGTAGTTGTTCTTGGGTATGGGGGAGCTCTTGGGCGGGCTCTGTCGCTTGTGGCTTTGAGTGACTCCAGTAGACCTAAGGCGAATCAACACATGCATACCACGCAGGCCACACTGTAGTAGTCACCTCCGAAAACATCAGATCGCTTGGGCTCGTCGGCGCATGGTGCCGACGAGGCGAATGTGCGCACACAGGATGGATATGAAGAGCCGGCACGAGCAGCGACTCGCGTAAAGGGGCGCATGACAGACATGATGCGGTTTGTAGAGAGTCTAAATATGGCGTCGTCGACTTCTCTGAATGGTTCGGGAGTGTCGATGTTGGCCGCAATTGAAGGTCGAGCGGGAAAAACCGAAGACTTTCTCAAACTGTCAGTCCGACGTGGAGAGAGCACCAACGCCGCGCAACAGCTACGAATAATTATCCCGCCAACCATTCCACCCTCCCAATCCGTTGCGCCTTGGTCTGGACTTTTTCTTGTACATTATTGTCTTCCTTCTTGCTTCCACCATTGCATCTTCATCCCGAGTGCCGGCATGCGCTCTCACCTCAATCGCGTCGTCTTTCGCAAACTGCTGGCCAGCGAACCCATAGCACACCGCGGTTGTCTTCGTCCATACCAATACCTGTCGTCATGTTCGCCCGAACTGCAAGCCCTCCCGAGGGCACAACGTCGCTCCTTTATGAACATCTTCAAGAAACCCCAACGCGTGTCCTCGGAACCGAGGATGGCTCCCGGCCTAGAAAAGATGATGGAATACTCCAAGATGGAAAGACTCAGTGCAAGACTGCCGCCGCCCAACGAGCTTCTTAAGGCTGTCACTGCCTACTTCTGGTACAAATCGACCTACAAGACTATTGACAAGGATATCCCCGATGTTCAAGCTCAACACCTTCTGCGCTGTCTGAATTACCTAGATCAACACCTTGGTCTGGCAACTCTCGGAGCCAAAGAGCTCCGCTCATGGATGCTTGTTCTTGATCATAGTGCCCACAACAATTCTTCTGTTCATCGAGACATCGCCGAACTTTTGTACGCTGCACTCTGTCAGAAAAGAGCACAACAAGGATCCCCTTTGTCGCCAGATGAAATGTGGGCTTACGTCAAGGTCTTGTGTGCTACAGGAGGCACTGCGAATGCTAGGGATGAAGTGGTCAAATACGCTCAGACATATGCCGACACAGTTGAAGATTACAGGCCTATACGCCATTGGGAAGCGGTTGTCAAAGGCTTCGCGAGGGAACAGAATGAGCGAGAACTTCTCCGTACCCTGGAATTCATGGACAAGCATGCTGTCAAAGGGTCTAGACAGTTCATTATGGAAGCAATAACAAGGTTCTACATCAAAGCAGAGGAGATTGAGAAAGCAATCGAATGGTACAACAAAACCAAGGAGGACGTCGTTGCTGAGCAAAATTTCCATCGTTTACAACGGGGACTGCTTAGTCTGTGCATGCGGACGTCAAACGTCAAGTTTGGGCAACTCATCATTCGGGACATCACGGCAGAAAATCCAACAAAATATCAGTGGGACATGATATTAGAATGGGCTGTAGCAACAGGCAAGGGTGCTGACGAGATTGACCGCATGATCAGTGTCATGGAACGAGCGAACCAATCTCTTCCCAAAGATGAATGGCGAATCCCTGATACTATCATGTTGAACAAACTAGTTAAGGTGGCGGTCGATCGCAAAGACCCATATCTTGCCGAACGCCTCGTTGCCATAGGTGGAGCAAGAAACATCCAACCGAATGCGCTGACACTAATCTACCAGATGGAGTATCGTCTAGCCGTCAAGGACGTTGATGGTGCTTTGACTGTGTACAAACATCTGCAGTCTCATGACCTCTCGAAGAACGAAGACATCTCTGTTGTCAACGAGCTTATCCGGGCCATGTGCGCATCTGGACGACAAGATTTTGACAGCATCATGAATGTCGCAGCTGATCTCTCAGACCGACAAGCACGTTTCGAGCCTGATACCGTATCAGCATTGTCTGCATTGCATCTATCGCGTGATGAGGTACACGACGTGATTGATCTGCTCAACACTCACGTCCATAGCTTTAACATGGCTGGACGTGCATCTGTACAGGGCACACTGATCGAGTACTGTCTCAGGCCTGCGACAACAACAGCTCAAGCATGGGATACCTATATTATCTTAAAGCAGGTCTTCGATGATACTACTCGGGAGCAGCGCGTCAGGATAATGAACGATTTCTTCAGACGACAACGTCCAGACATGGCAGTGCACGTCTTCAACCACATGCGAGCGCACACCCGGCAGGATACAATCCCCACCATCGATACATATGTGGCATGTCTCTCCGGAATCGGCAAAGCGAAGGACGAGGAGAGTCTCGAGGTTGTGTACAACCAGCTCAAACTGGATTTCAACATCGAGCCAAACACACTGCTCCAGAATGCCTTGATGAAAGCATACACGAGCTGTGAGTCTCCCAGAGCAGCTTTAGGCTTTTGGGATGACATTGCTTCAAGTCGTGAGGGACCAAATATCAACAGCATTCACCTTGCAATGAGAGCATGCGAAGATGCCCCTTGGGGTGACGAGAAAGCACGCCAGATATGGACAAAGCTAAATCGTACGGGCATTGAGCTCGACCAGGATCTCTGGGCCAGCTATGCTGCAGCATTGGTAGGCAACGGAAACGTAGACAATGCCATCCGTCTGCTGGAGGAAGCACATGTCGAACAGGGACTCGACATGGACACTCTTGTGTAAGTCCTAACAATGTAAAAATCACGAGGGTCAAGAACTAATGAATTGTAGGATTGGGTCATTGTACAACGCTGCTCCAGGGCAAGTCAAGAAGGGCGTTGTCGAGGCTTGGGCTAAGGAAAGATATCCTGAAATCTGGACAGCATTGCAAGAGATAGGCACACGCGTCTCAGAACAGACCGAGCTACCTGAGTTCAAGATCGATAGAGAGGTTGAGCCATAGACTCGCATCGGAGCATGGCATCTGTATATATATACATGTACAATTATGAACAGCATGATTCTGAGGATATCATCCCAGATGAACTTGGCGTTTTACAGTAGTCGGTACATGTGCAGAATGCAGATCGATGAGATGAGATGAAAAGCGCGATAGGGAGAGAAGGAAGACGTCAGCGTGCATCTGGCTGACCGGATGACTGAGTGAACAGGAGCAGGATTTTGAGATGGAGGGGCTTGGAATCAGGCTTCGGCTTTGACAGAAGGAAAAGTCCTGACGATCTTCTTTTGGAAGGGTAAATGGCTTGATTTGCCATGAGGTGAGCTTGTTCCTGTCAAACCTTATGGTGTTTGGGCAGCAACAAAGTGAAGATCAAAGACTTGATATTCCGTGCCTGCTTGTTCTGTCGATGCACGTGGAAACGGAAACGCACGTCACCATTCTTGGGTGAAGGAAGGAAGCAGCGTGCAGCAGGAAGCAGGGCTGGGTGATCACCAGCCACTGTCGGCAGTCTCTTGGGTTCAGTAAATTGGATCCGTCTGCGCCTTGTTGCCTGGCTGGCTCTGCGCAATCTCACCAGTTCGACTTACTTAGCCTCACTTACTTTCGCTGCTGTTTCATTATCTGCAGTCGCTCGTCGACTCGGTTCCCCACGAACTCTCCACCTCCGCCGTCTGCTCCACCCGTTTTGTCGTCCGCGGATCCTAACGGCCAGTACCAAACTGCCGTCACTGGTCCCGCGCCGTCATCATGTCTGTCATCTACAAAGACCGCGACGAACCACGCACATATACGACCGTCCGCCGCTACCGGGTACCAGACCGCGCATTCGAGGAAGAAGATATCTACGAGAAACAGATAGTCATCAAGCGCGACCGCGAACAGGCCCCTCGATATGACCGTGATCTGGAATATCGCACCCGCGAACGAGATGCTCCGAGGGAAGTCGTTCGCTACGAACGGAATGTCGAGCGTGCGCCTTCTCCTGAGCGAGTACGTGAGTTCCGCTTTGAACGAGAAGTAGAGCGCGAGCCCCCTCGCCGCGATCAATGGGATCTGGAGAGGTACACCCGCTCCACCGAGTATTATCAACCACAACCCATCATCATACGCCAAGAACCACAACCCATCATTATCAAGGAAGCTCCTCGACAACAGGTCGTCCTTCAGCGAGAGGAGCCCCACTACGAAGCCACCGAGCGTGACGACGCACAGAGAAGGAGGGATGATGACTATTACTACGAACGGACCACTCGTGAGGTAGATCGAGGTCCGCGTCGTGGAGGCGGTGGTGAGGACTTCTATGATGAGCGTGATTACAGACGCGATGTTGACCCCCGGGATTCAGCGTCCAACTATGCCGACGACCGCTACAGCAGCGACGAAGATGTTGTCATCACTCGCACAGAACGCACTGGTGGCTCGCGCGACCACTCGCCTCATCACCGCCGTCATCTAGCCGAAGGCGCTATCGCTGGCCTTGGAGCCGCCGAAATTCTTCGCCATCATCGTCGAAAACAAGGAGAAGATGGTGGTCATCGCGGTCGTCAACTCTTGGGTGGTGCTGCACTGGGTGCTGTTGGTGCTGAAGCTCTGAGCCGTGCCAGAAGTCACATGCGGAGCTCACGCTCGAGATCAAGTTCCAGCGATCGCTCATACCGTTCCAGTCGACGTGAAAGACGCCGTCGTCACCGCAGCAAGAGCCGAAGTAGGAGTCGCTCTCGTGTACGCACTCTGGCCAAAGTCGGCACAGTCGCAGCCGTTGGTGCTCTTGCCGCATACGCTCTTCGCAACAGAGGTAACAAGGAAACAGTCATTGTTAACAATGAGGTCCCACCACCACGCCGCAGCAGGTCTAGAAGACGCCGTTCTTCGGTTGGTAGCGCTCCTCCCCCCTTGGACGCCCGAAGCAGGAGCGAAAGCAAGCATCGTGATCCCGAACATCGCAATCGCCGTATTGCTCAGGCTGGCCTTGCATCTGCTGCAGCTGCTGGTATCTTGGATCGCGTGCGCAGTCGTTCAAGAGGTGGCAAGAGGTCTCGATCTAAAAGCAGAATCCGTACAGGTGTACCAATTGCTGCAGCTGGACTAGGTGGTGCCGCTATCGCCGGCTTGTATGAGCGAAGTAAGGCTCGCAAAGAAGCGGCTAGAGACGACGCATCTGAACCCGGACTTCCCAGATCCAGATCTCGTAGTAGATCTGTTCCTTATCCTGATGATGAGCCTCGTTTTCGTAGAGCTTCGAGTGATCCCGCGCTTATAGAATATGGCGACGATCCGATCTACCCGAACCGACGTTACGAGGAACCACCAGCCGAGTATCGTCGCAGGCGCAGAGATAGTTCGACCTCGTTGAGCCCTGACAGACGCAGACATGACCGAAGTCCTTCAAGGTCGAGAAGCCGTAGCCGAACTAGAGGTTTGGCTGAGGGTGCTGCTGCCGCCGGTGTTGCTGCTGTAGCTGCTCACGAACTGGGCAAACGGAATGAGCGTAAGAGAGCAGACCGTGAGCGGGAACGAGATCGCAGACGTGAGCTTCCTCAATCTCAGATGTATTTGACGATTTTCTAACAGTTTACAGGCCATGAGGAAGAGGACGATATGTATGCACACGATAGACCATACTCTCCGCCACCGATGGGAGCCAACGCGGCATACCCTTCAACACCTCAGAGTCACGAGTTCTACCCAGCCACCAACACTTTCCCACCTCCGCCAACCGACAATTACGGACACCAAGCAGACTATCCACAGCAGGAGTATCGGCCATACAACCCTGCGGATTATCCCCCACCTCCAGGAGTGAGTGGTGCTCCCCGTGGCCGACAGGACGAACGTTATCCCAGCCCTGACCCCAATCTGGGCTACCCTCCCACTAATGAGACGTTTGCTGGTGATCCCCGCTACGCTGGCGACCATCGCGGCAGGCCGGGTCCAGAACATGTGAGTTCCACCACTCCTTCCGGTACTTACTCTGATCCACACGACTCTTCTGGTGGGTGGTTCGGTTCAGTTACTAGTCTTTCCATCCGGGACAAAAGCTAATCTCATATACAGATGGTGTAAACAAGAAGAGTGTACAGTTTGATGTACCGCCTAGCGAAGGCATGAGTTCGCCAGATGCACAAAGGAAATCCAATCCTCGCGATGCAGACCCAGACATGGAACATTCAGAAAGCGATGGGCATGATGACAGAACCAGAACGAGAAGCGATTTGAGTAGCAATGGCACTACAGAAACAGAACACAAGCGCAGACGACGCAGGCGTCATCGCTACCACGACGATGATATTAACGAAGATGAACGTGACGATGGTCACAGTAGTTCCCAGCACCACCACCGCAGACGCCACAGATCCCGCGATTTTTCAGCACAACGACGCACAGGCTCGCCAGACAGTGTAAATTCCTGTGAAACAGTCGAACTGCCACCACGATTTGATCAAGAAGGCCGCAAAGTACCAGAGCGAGGCGAAGACCCTCTGGCCGACAAGATTGAAGACCTACTCAATGGCAAAGGAGTTGCCGGAGGCATCTTCAAACGACTTACTGGCGATCTGCTTGGCGATGGTTCCGCAAAGAAGAGACGTTGATACCCCTGCTACACATTTCCTGATCTTCCCTTTCCCCCTTTTGTTTTCCCCATGGATTTTTTTGCTTGCACCCAACCCACTCCATTTTGCTTCTTTTTTTCTAATGAGAAACACGAATTTGCTGGATTTCTTGATTCCCCCTTCTTCCCCCTTCGCACATACAGGCAGTTTATGCTTTTTCTTACGGCTGAGATTTGCTTTGCTCGTGTGTGCTTGTTGCTTAGCTAGTTTTTCGTTTGCTTGGGGCAAATCACAAACATGAATAATCTTTTTAGTCCATTGTCTTGAGGTCTTTTGTGCAACGGCATCTTTTTATAACGCATGGTTTGTTTGTTCACCTTTGCATGTAGCTTGGTATGACAGCAGGTACGGTGCTTCTCGACATGTGAGAAGATATTGTCGTTGACGGTTTTCTACATCTGGTGGATCAGATCTTACAGAGTATCTTTGGGGAGATAGCCACGTAAAGTTTTGGCGATAGCTAATAGGAGCATCACTGTCACACACAAGATTATGCTCGAGATGTGAGAAGTGGGTTTGGCTTCGTTAATGGATTGATGGATTCGGAAAAATCTATCCTCCACAAACACGGTTATTGTGCAAAAGCACATATTTAGCGACAAAGCAGAAACGACTACAAGGTTGAGTGTCCAAAGAATTCGATATCCATCGCATGGACATATGCGAAAGAAGACGATGGAATCAAGAACAGGGTGACTCCATCACCAAGCCCCTCGGTTTTAATTAAATTCCTCGCCCAGCATATCTATCGATACAGATAGCCATTCGAGAAGCGGTTGCCATAATAATCAGCCCACACCTCATCATCCTCGATTCTAGGATCTACGTCCTTCGATTTCCTCACGACCTTGATGTTGCCATCCCAAAACCCTTCAACAGTTGGTTCTTCTTCTCCCTCCGCCTGTCGTTTCTGATACTCTGACTTGGTTGCTTTACGGAACTTTGAGAGTTCTGCTATCACGTCGATTTCAGGTTTGGGGTCATCGATGACGGGATTGCCTTGAAGTTGGTGGGAAGAAGATGGTGGATGACCCACAGAAACTTCCATGCCAGACATGATAGTCAATGGTTTGGTAGGTTCGAGATAAGTGTCCAGACTATTGGTCTCGCCCTCGCCGAAGAAAGAAAAGTCTGTTTGGGAGGCTGCCCATAGAGCCTCACTGTCTTGATCCTGAGTTACGGATTTGGTGCCTCGGTGTCTCCATGCACTGGCGGCTTCGCTTTTCTTCTGGTCTAAACTGCATGGTGCTACTTCAAGCACGATTTGCTCGAGAGCGAAAGATTTGCGTAATAGTTCTGTCTGGTGCGAGTGAATCGTTCTTCGGCCGGGTGGGAGAGTCCAGTCTAGTTGGGCTTGGAGTTTTGCTAGGGCTGTTTCTTCGGCACAGGCATGTATGAATGAAACTAGTCTTTTAGACGTGTCCTGTGTTGGTGAGGATGGTGGGACTTCAGTTAGGACCAAAGTGGTCAGATGAGGTAGGATGCCAGGGTGGAAGCCCTTGGCCTGGGTCAAATGCGCCTGTAACCGATCTTTGCGCTCTTTGACGATAGAGGAGTAACTGCGACCAAGATTGTGGGAGGGCAGGCTTGCACTGGGAGTCAATGCCTCGTCAAGAACAGGAATTGACCTATCATTTTCCTGCTCAAGCGTGGTTATGTGTAGACCAGATTCATTCATCTCTTCTGTCTGAACAGGTATTGGAAGGTCTTGACTTCTCCTTCGTGCCTGATGTATGCTCGCGGCAGGCTTTTCGAATCCCGTGGGCGTCACCACAATGGAAACTGCGTCCCCAGAAACTTCGGTCGGGAAGGAAGTGTCACCCAGCATTTCATACACCTCTGTATCACGATCCAGCTCAGCGACTCCACATGGGTAGTTGGAAGTATCAGCAAGTTCGCAGCATTGGGGTGTCGACTCTTTGACGCTCTCCTGCACTATCGGTGACTCTTCCGTCACTAGACTGTGATCAATTCTCAAGTATGTTAGGCTATGACTTGCTGACTCGGCCAAGACAGGGACCAGCTTCGCTAGACTGGGAAAACTCATACTAAATGAACCATCTCGCGAGGCCATCGCAGGCAAAAGACTTCCAGCGTCAAGCACATGCAGTCTCCCGGACCTGACCAGTCCTGAAAGTCCCTCGACAGTGAACTGATTGTCTGAGAGATAGAGATGAGTGATACCGCTCTCTGGAGCGTCTTCAATAGCCAAGCGTCCAACGAACTTGTTTGTGAACTCGTTTCTCAGGTAGGCTTCGAAGTTGACTCCTCGATAGGTTGATAGCATCTCGGCACCCAGGTATGGCAGTAATGAGGGCGACATGACATGACCATCGTTGTCTCTTCGTGGCGGTGGTATGAAGCACTGCTCAAGCAAAATACGTATGCTCCGATCTGTTAGTTGATTGTTTCGAAGATCCAAGCTCCGGACTCGAGTTTTGATTGCATCTGCCAACATGAGCACATCGTCATCTCTCAGCGATATACCTCTCAGCTTCAAAACCTGTAGACCACGGAACTGGCTGAGACTTCGAAGTACTTCAGGGCTTTTGGCAGGATACGTCCATGAAAGATCAAGATATAGCAGGGCATCAAATCGTCTCAGGGCTTGCTGTAGACCCGTCGCAGTCACATTGCTACATCTTGACGCATCCAACAATCGCAAGCCGAAAGGCGTCTGTACCGAAACCAGCTGATTTCTGTTACCAGAGAGTCGTGTATACCTGAGCGCGCTCAAAGCTGCATGGTCGAAGAACGGCAAGCCGCGAACAATCAAGGACTGCAAGTTCGGCAGGCCTTCCAGCACCTCCCTCAGCCAGTCTGCATGTGGTCCGTTATAGATCTCAGCATGTGCCGGAGGAAGATGAAGTGTATGTGTCAAAGATCGAACACCACGCCTGGCCCATGGAAGGGTGCGAATGAATCGAGTCAGGGCAACTATATTGGCATGTATGAGTCTACTGATCCATGGCCAGGTTGTGGCGGCACCTCAGGCGTTCGAAGCGACTCACCATAGACTCTGTCGTTCTCATGTCCAAAATGAGAAGCAGGATTGCCCCACAAATGAGGAGCGAACACCGCGTGCCATTGTTGGCATACCAATGCGGCAGAGCAAAGGTCTGAGGAGGGGATATAGTCGGCAATGAGATCCCAGGCATTCACTGTTGTGGCTTGTCCATAAGACGGTGGATTTGATTCCATGGTTTAATCATTGTGTTTTCGGGCAAGTTCGAAGAGTCGGACCTTCCAGTGCTCTTATCCAATGGGTACGGCGGCAAGGTGGAAGTCATGCGCTTCCTCGCCAAGCATAGCCTATCCGAAAAGTTTGTCACAAAAAGTAGTACGAAGCATCATTGTCAAGTGACAAACTTTAGTTCGTCAGGTGGAAGGATTCTGCCTCAATCTAAAACTAGGCAGTGCTCGAAGATCGTTCTCGAAGATCATTCTCAACATAGTGTTCTCAGGCATCTAGTTTACAATATATACACGGACATGGCAAAGCGTGTCCTACTAAGTAGATCTACACCTTCTTCCGACCTTGTTTCTTCTTCTCTTCAGACTTCTCTTGTTCTTCATCAATGAACAGCATCTCCTGTGCGCTCCATAGCTCCGAGTATACACCTCCGCTATCAACAAGGCGCTCGTGCGTGCCTTGCTCGGCTACAACACCATCCTTCAAAACGATAATAACATCGGAGTCGTAAATAGTGCGGAGTCTGTGAGCAACAAAGATACTTGTTCGTGCCTTTTCCTTGAGAATGCTGTTAATATTCCCAAGGAGTGCTTGCTCTGTATGTGTGTCGAGAGCCGAGGTCGCTTCGTCGAAGAACAAGAATGGTGGATCTTTCAAAAGCAGACGGGCAATTGCAAGACGTTGCTTCTCACCGCCCGAGATCATCATGCCACGCTCACCGACCATAGTGGCGTACTTGTCGGGGAACTTTTGGATGATGTCGTGGACCTTCGCACGTTTGGCAGCAGCTTCAACCTTCTCAGGAGAAGCCTCAAGATCACCGTACTTCAAGTTATGCTCAATGGTATCGTTGAACAGAGGTGTATCTTGAGGGACAACACCGATTGCCTTACGAAGGCTCTCAATCTGAACGTCGCGGATGTCTTGTCCGTCAATCAAGATTCTACCACTCTGGACATCGTAGGAGCGGAAAAGCAGACGAAGAATGGTAGATTTACCACATCCACTGGGGCCGACAATAGCAATCTTCTTGCCAGCAGGAATCTCAAGGTTGAGGTTGCGCAGGATTGGTCTGTCAGGGCGATAACCAAATGAGACATTCTCAAACTTGATACTCCCGCCCGTAAGCATCAGAGGCTTGGCATTCTCGGGTTCCTTAATAGCCACGTTGACCTTCTGGAGGTTGAACAATGTCTCCATATCCAGCAAACTTTGTCTGAGTTCGCGGTACACGGAGCCAAGGAAGTTGAGAGGCACTGAAAGTTGGAAGACAAGCTGGTTGATCATGACAAGATCACCGACAGTCAGTTGACCAGTGGCTACACCATCCGCACCGTAGTACATCATGGCAGTCAGAGCGCTGGAAAAGATCAGGTTTTGTCCACTGTTAAGGAAAGCCAGTGACGTGGCAACCTTGATGGATGCATCCTGGTAGTTCTTGAGTGCGGCGTCATATCTTCCAACCTCGTACCGCTCGTTGTTGAAGTACTAGAGAACGTCAGAGAAATATCAATATGCATGCTTGAAGAAAACCCACCTTGACGGTCTCGTAGTTGATCAGCGAGTCTACTGCAACCGTAGCGCCCTTGTTATCAGCGGCGTTAGCAGCCTTGCGGAATTTGGTCCTCCATGATGTTGTCAAGATCGTGAAGGCGGAATAGCCAACCATAGTGGCAGCTGTGATGAGAGCGAATTTGAAGCCATACTGCCATGTCTAGAATGGCATTAGAAACGCATAGAAATAGAATTCTGAGGACAAGCTTACAAGAATACCACAGACCAACGAGATCTCAAGGGCTGTGGGAATAATGTGGAAGACCATAGACTGCAAGAGGAAACTTATACCTTTGGTACCTCGATCAATGGCTCTCGTCAGGCCACCAGTTTGTCTAGATAGATGGAAATTCAGGTCAAGTTTTAGCAGATGCTCGAAGACAGTGGCTGCAACGCGGCGGATGGCTTTTTGTGCAACGCTTGCGAAGACTGCGTTACGAACTTCTTGGAACACAGCAGCGCCTATCCTAGTAGCACCGTCTGGACAGAGGTTAGAAAAAGGTAGGAAAAGAGGGGATAGCGCATGATCTTACAGGCAAATATGGTAGCGCCAGCAACAGTGACGGCAGTACCACCAACTGCAGCAAAGTCTATGTTCATGGAATCTACAATGGACTTGAAATAGAAGGGAACTTGAACGTTCAAAACCTTTTGATGCCATTAACATGACAGCACGCGACACAAGGAAGATGTTTAATAGCTACCTTTGCGCCTACGAGGAGAGCAACGGACAAGCCGACTCTGAAGCGAGTGCCGAAGTCATCTTTAGGCCACAAGTAGTGAGCCATATCCTTGATGATGGCCCAATCGGCCTTGCGCTGTTCCTTGTTGGAAACAGTCTGCTCTGCTAGAAGCGAAGGTTGCTTGTTCTCTTTCTGTACAGTGGGAGTCTTGGTGGGCTCTGCAGCTGCGACCTTGGTCTCCTGCTGGGCAGTCTTCAGGTGCGTGTCGTCCTTGGAACGCCATGGCGAGGTAGTAAAGACACGGATGGAAGGCCGGATACTTTGCTGACAAGTCGAGATGCGGGAGAAGGCGAGAGAAGGGTGGGCCAGCTTATGGCGAGAATAGATGCCTCGAAGGGCACAGGCGGCCGACATGATGGGACGAATTGCGTAGGGCTGTTAAGTTGGATAGCTTAAAACACCATGATGGCCAGCTTCTCGCAAGAAGAAAGGACGATGGAGATGAGTTACGGGTCAGTAGGAATGAGGGGTTCGACGGCCGAGACAGAGCAAATGCAAACAAACAGACAGAGCGACGGCGGACGGCTGGCAAGCAGGAAGAACAATGGACGATTAAAGATATCGGTGCGAGTGGGATGAAGCATCTTGTCCCACACTCAGCACAGACAGGCAAGCACGTCACTCTGGTCGGCTTCGGGAAGGCACGCGTCCAAGGCTGGATTGGCAGCTGCGTCTTGACAATCTTCTACCATCGCCAGTCGCGCAATGTCTACTGCAATGCGCTACCGTGCGCAAGAGCTGCTCCGTCGCAGTCGCCCAAGCCATGCTCAGCGCTCGCCGCCGCGACGATTCGTGCAAATTGCGGCCACCCCATCGTCGACCAATCCTACTGTAGCCTCTGCTGCTGCAGACAGCACTGCTCCCGGTACCTCTTCTTGCGCCATAAATGACAGTCTTCCAGCCCTCTGACATCTTGACCTAGATGCTCAATTCGAGGTCTTGGGCAGCCCATTTTCTCTTCTTTCCGCTTCCATCTCGGCTTCGCAGAACCTTTATACTCGCAAGGGCTCTCTAGTTGGCTTCCACGGCAATGCTGAGAGTGTGAGCATGCCCGATTCCTCCTTCGTCGCTCTTCAGTACTCATTCCTAGTCTCAGACCGTATCCTCGCTGTCCGTCCTCGAACCCTTCCGTCGGGCCGCATTTGGCATTCCCTTCCTCTATCAAAAAGTCACTTCGACTGCTCCTTATACCGCCCTGATTTCGACAAAGTCTCCCCTTACCACCTTCTCCGTCATTCACCTCGATGGTCGCCTTGATTGGATGATCGCCCAAAGGAATGCTCTACTTGCTTGGACCGGTCACACTCTTTCCATCAAACCTCAGATCAACACTTCCATGAGCCTCGCACATTGGGGAAGTTCTCGTGTTACTGGCCGTGGACTCCTCTGTTTGTCGGGCAAGGGTCAAATCTACCAGCTCGCTCTTAAGTCTGGCGAGGAATACATTGTTCACCCCAGCAATGTCATTGCTTATAGCATCATGCAACACGCTCCGCAGCCATACCGCTTCAAGTCATCAAACTTGCGCCTCCAGATCCCCAACGCCTTCTCATACCTTCCTGACACCAGGTTCTTCAAGGTCGTTCGCCAATCAACCGTCTGGCGCGTCCTGGCCAACACTTTGTTCACCATTCGCACTTGGGCTCGCCGCTCAATATGGGGAGACCGAGTAAGTTACATCAAGAGCATTCACATACTTGTACCCATCTGATTCAACTTCCTAGATGTTCCTTCGCTTCCAGGGACCTGCCAACATTCTTGTGCAATCCAGAGGCGCTAAGCTGACTGACGTCTTCACTGCTCGTGATGTCAACGAAGCTGGCGATGCCCCTGCAGGTGTGCTGCAGGCTGGAAAACCTGCCACACCCACAGTGACCGACGCATCTCCTTCAACTCCTGTTGCTCCGACCAAGCTCAGCTATGCAACAGTAGAAAGCGACGGCAAGGTCACCATCACCAAATCATAATGATTCGCTCCTTTCTTCCAGGATGACCTTTGTACATTCATTTCTTGCATGACCATACTCTTCGCCTTTCAACATTCGGATCATCCTATTCCAATTCTTTGAACAGACTTCACGTCGACCTGAGATCCTTATAAAAGAAGACTTCATCGACTAACCTTCCATCCTTGGGAGATAAACCATATCTCGGAATCGCACCGAGACGAGTGTAACCAAGTCGAGGGTAGACGCCTTCTGCCGGACTGCCAGCCTCGGTATCGAGAGTCTTTTGTGCAGTCAGTTTTAGCTAGACCATCAGAAAAGCACTTGTCAGTTTCTTACCAGCAAAGTAGTTCCTCTCATCAATGCCACCTCCTCCAACTTTGACATGAGGCGCTTCGCGATGCCCATCCTTCTGTGGCGTGGGCTGACCAGGAGCTTTTCGACGCTGCCTCGAAACGGTCCTGTCTCAGTAGCCTGGCTTCCAAGGGCAACATAGCCTGCCAATTCCTCCTGACCACTCTCAGAAACTACCATCTGCATGAAAATGATTTTTGTGCCTTCAGTGACTTTAGCGACATTGTTCTTCCAATACTCGAGAACTCTGATATCTGGTGTTCCAGGATCGGCGTGCTGGAACGGTGGATGGAATGTCGCTAGAGTGCTGTCCGTTTCGATACAGTCCTCATGAATGAATGCAAATGCAAGTATGAGGTTGTCATGCTTGACAGGGTCGAAAATGATCACAGATGGAAGTGCCATGGTGTTGTTACTCGAAACCTTGAGCTCTCAGAAAATGTGTAGATTTTGTTATACACGTTTGATTACCCCTGGAGGCAGGCAGCAGCGAACACAGATTTTCGCTTGGCATTCTGAGCGCCACCTTGTGAGGTTCATCTTGAAGCACAATGGCTTTTTCGAACCCCATTCCATGATCCAGAGAAGGCGCAAAATGCAGTCTTGATCGCAATGCTATCATTCTAAAGAGTACCTGTCTTATTATAGCACGTTCGATGTAGCCTAGACCTGCCTGCAAGGTCGCGTGCAGCTACCAGATTTGCCCACGCAGTGTCTGCATGCGTGCGACAACGTTTCTGATGTAGAGTAGTACCTATGGAGCCGATGTCCGAAATTCGAGATTCAAGTTTCAGAGTCCACATTTCCCAATTGTTAAACAGGATATTCTCTCCGCGGGCATGAGATCTGCGAGTTTTGGGGCTCGGTGTGCGAAATCTGTCGGTCAACGTCATACGACCAAATCCCTGATTCCATACGGGGCTGGCTGGGCTGGGTGGCTTGTTTATAAAGGATAACAAAGCGCCAACTCCTTGTGGGCTTCTTGGATCGTCTCTTCAGCTCCTGACTCTTGTCGCGTGTCTGTTTGAATACTTTGTTCTATATTTGCAAACCTACAGTCGCTCCTCCTACGCATAGTCTTTTCGCCGACACATCCGCCCTAAACACAAGCAAGGCCAAGCTTTGTTAGCCTCCGCGGCAACCATGCGTTCTTCTTTGGCTTATGGAGCCCTGCTCCAAGCATCGCTATACTCTCTCGCCAGTGCTTCGCCAGCACCTACACCTCGTCGCATCTACCAAGCTGAGGCCCTGGCAGCTCAGGTCACTGGATCGCCCGTCGACCTCTCCCCTTCACGAACTGACGAGAAACTCCGCCGCAATATCCTCAGCGATATCCAGTCGGATACTGGTTCGGTCCTCAGTGGACTTGGTTCAGACCTTCCATCATGGGTCGCTTCGGGTGTTCCAAACTTCTTCCAGGGATTCCCCACTGGTGACGCTGTCGTCTCATCGCTCGGCCTCGACGACGCCCAGGTCTCTGCATTGCCGACTCAAGTTCTCAATCTCGACCCCTATGCCAATTGGACTGAGTCTGGCTGGAATGTCAGATTCCACGGAAACGTCTACAAGCAGCCTAACACCTCTACTGCGGACCTCAACCGCCTGGCCAACATCTTCCTTGTCAACACTTCGATCGCAGACCTTCCTCCGGACGAAGCAGACCGAGCTCGCAATGTGACTGGCAGTATCTTTATCATCCAGCAAGGAGACGTAGCTGTTGCTCCTATCCACCTTGATCCTGCCGCATCGCAAGGTTCTTCTGGTGAACCTGGCGGTGGTGGTGCAGTAACTCCCAGCGGTGGTAACCAGACTGTGACCCTTCCATACAACACCACTGTTGAGGGTGACTTTGATGTCTTTGTTCCCATCAACGGCAACGGCCTTATGAACGGAAATGAGACGCAAGAGGTTCAGCGCCTGAACACTCACGTCGAAGGCGCTTCTATTGGCAATTCTACTGCATACCTCGTACCCACGACTGGTCTTACCGTCGTCAGTGATATTGATGATATTCTCCGTGTCACCAAGATCTACGAGCCTGCTCAGGGTCTGCTTAATTCCTTCGCCAAGCAATACGTCCCCTGGGAGAACATGCCCGACATTTATGCCAACTGGAGCAAGAGCTTGCCCAACATGCACTTCCACTACCTGACAACCACTCCTGAGCAAGTTACCAGAGACTACATGAACTTCACTTACAATAACTACCCTGGTGGATCGTTCGATACTCGTCCTCTCAACTTCTCCGATGTCTCTGCCACTCTTTCCATTCGCAAATTCCTTTTGGTCAAGATCTTCGAAACTTTCCCTCAAAGAAAGTTCATTCTTGTCGCCGACACTAGCAACAGCGATGTCATGAGAGACTACCCTCAGATGGCAACCGACTACCCTGATCAAGTGCAGTGCATATTCTTGCGCAACACTACTGCCACAGACTCTGGTGACAAATTCCCCTACGACACCAGCGGTTTCAAGAACTTGAACCAACAGAAGTACATGTTCTTCCTGAACCCCGATGATCTTACCAATCTCGATATTGCCAACGGACAGTGCTACAACCAGTCGATTGCCCAGAACCTGACCTTTGGTTACCAGGGACTGCCTCTCGGTCTCGGAGATTCGCCTACTGCCGTCAACGCTTCTGCAACTGGCTCTGCAAACAAGACTGGCAAGAGCGGAGCATCTGCATTCAAGAGCAAGGATGTCGTTGGTGCACAAAGTTCCTTGGCCCTCGTCGCAGCACTCGGAGCTGCCATGTTCATGTTCCTTTAGAAATTTTCTCACGATGTTAAGATATAAGTAAGACTACGATTGTATAATAATGATGAAGCCTGTCCAATTGTTTCCAAGTCTTGTGTTGGATCTGCAACATGTAGGGCTTGCAGTAACAGTATGCAGGGACTGCAAGAACTACATTCCAAACCCTATGTCAACACAAGTCCTCTGCAGCTGAAAGCAGTAAAAGCATTTCAGGGGTCAGTCATTCTCAGCCGAGAACGAGCGGCGAAATATGAGAAGCACGCGGAGTAGCTCGTTGAAGGCTTGAAGCACGGTCTTCAGCCAAGGCATAGAACGTCGATCTATAGCGACATCAGCGATAAGTCCAAGCTGCCGTTCTGGCACGAGCTTTCCAGTCATTCGTGTTATCCCACAGCTTGATAGCCGACGGAAAGTTGTCTAAACCAAGCCAGGAAGAAGAAGTGGTGGTTTAGTTGGAAACAGGATGATGAGCAGCTATATAGCATTAAACAGGCATAGAACGATAGCGGAAAGGTTATAAGGTTTGACGGGTCGACTGAAGCGGCGGGAAAGTTCGCTGGCTACGTCAACAGCCCTGTGGAGACTGACGGAGGGCTTGTCGCATCGTCAAACTTGCTTGTTCGTCGTGTTCTCCACGAGGTCTGGTGCTACTTGCAGTCAATTTTGTTATTCGATCGATGCGTTTTTTGTTTACGGCAGGACCCTGAGCACTTCCATGAGTGCATAGACGCCTGCGACGGCCACGATCAGGCCCTAGATTGCCCCCCCTCGAATATGATGGAGGCCAGAGTCAAGGCCGACCTGGACACGCAGTTCTTGGTCGCCCGCCTGTTTGAACGCCTACGAACTGAGGCCCCTGCCTATGATTGGGACGACTCCTTCGCGCCTTTCCACTCGGTAGATATGCCTCTGTCCATGATACATCCATCTTGCTTGCTGACGACAGAGTCCAGTCCTACGACAACTGGCATGTCCACGGATATCGTCGTGCCTCACAACCCGTCGATCGCAAATCGAGCAAACATTCTAGTGAAGCCAACAGCAGAGAACGCCGCAAAGATCGCGACTCGGAAAAGAACAGAGACAAGGAGAGCGAACGAAGTGTCTCTGATGCCCAACAGGGCTATGATGTCGTCGCTCGCATCTCTCGTCACACAACCCGCCTCGAGCGCGAGTTCGGTCTTGCTAAAAGGCTGAAAGAAGAAGACGATCCAGACTGTCGCCATTTCATAGACCCAGTCGAGTTCCGTCGACTGCCCGCCCGCCAACCCGGAGATGTCCCTCTTGTTGCTTTCATTGCGCGGGCCCCTGACAGTGGCGGTGACTATATGAAAGAGCTTGTTGAATTTGGCCCAGGACTACACCATTCACAACTGCCTACTTCGCCTGTCAGCCCGCACGGAGAACCCGAACTTGACCATTTGCCTGTCGCCGAGCTTTTACCTATCGGCCTCTTTCTTGATTTTGCTATCGGCTCGACCGAGTGTTGTGAGATCCTACACCACAGCAAAGAGTTGGTGCATGGAGAACTTCGTGGTGATGCCTTCCACTTTAGCAAGGTGCAACGAACTGTGCGCTTGATAAACTTTGGTTCTGGAGCTCGCTCGTTCGAGAATGGTCTTACATCTGCTGGTTGGAGCTCGCTGACCTCCGAAGCCGGTGTTGAGAATCGTCTACAATTCATTGCTCCAGAACAGACTGGTCGCATGCCTGCCGAACCGGACACAAGGACTGACATATATTCCCTTGGCATCCTTTTCTGGACCATGCTCACTGGGGTACCCGCATATCGTGGAGACAATCCTCTTGAGATTATGCAGAGTCTATTATCGCGCCGCATCCCTGCAGTTGATAGTGTACGCACCGATGTGCCTCAAATAATCTCGAACGTCATACAGAAGATGACACAGAAGAAGATGAACGATCGCTACCAGTCCTCCTCGGGCCTGAAATATGATCTTTTGGAAATCAAGAGACTACTTTCCGAAGGTGATGTAGACGCGCTACAGTCTTTCAAGCTTGGTTCTAAGGATGTCTCTTGCTTTTTCAACTTGCCTAATTCGCAGGTCGGACGTGAAGAGCAACGGAAACTAATCCTCGATGTCATAGAGAAATCCGCTTTACGTTCTTCTCAGACCATCTCGAGTTCCAAGAAAGGCTTGCAAAGCTTGGGTTCGCACTCGTCGACTTCTATGTCGACGCCCACTCAGCCTGACCGCCATGAATCTGGTCTCCTTGACGAAATAATGTCTCAGAGCACTGGTTCTAATGCTGATCAAGAGCCTAAAATCTCTCTTCCAGCAGATAGAACTGACCTCTTGAGACTACAGCATGAACACAGCTCGCAAGAGAGCAATGTGACCTCCAATGGTGCTGAGCTTGAGCACAAGCCGTCATTGGAGAGCCGACCCTCGGTGTACAACCTTGAGAGCAGCCAGAAATCTTCCGTATCGAACTCATATACTGGTCAATCTGACGCCTCCGTTCTCCGCACTGTGCAACGCCTCAAGCATATTGGTCACACTGAGGTTTTGTGCCTTAGTGGTTCTGCAGGTCTTGGAAAGAGTTCTCTATTGCACGACGTGCAAAACATGTCGAGAAAATATGGCTACTACGCGTCGGCTAAATTCGATCAAGTCAAACGGGCACCCTTCGAACCAGTAGTGCGGGTTGTGTCTTCTCTGTTCCGCCAAATCTTTTCTGAAGGCGATGTCTCAACACCATTCCACGACAATATTCGTACATTCATAAAGCCGTACTGGAGCTTTCTTTCTGGTTTCCTCGATCTCCCACCCTGGTTACTATCTCAATTCCCTACTCACCAAGCTTCTCTTAGTTCAGACTCCGCCTCATTACGGTTGCCTCGCGAGAAGTGTGGCAGTAACGGGGACACAGCATCAGATTGGCTCCGAGCAGGAGGCAGCAACTCGAGCAAGTCTAATCGTTTTGTCCGCACTTTCCTTGATGTTCTGCGACTGCTAGCTCTGCAGAAATTTATTTGCATAACACTGGATGATCTACAGTTCGCAGACGAAGAGAGTCTTGACCTTCTTACTAGTATTGTTCAGGTCAAGATACCTCTAGTGCTTGTTCTTACTTATCGCGATGAACAAGCTCTCCCTGCCAAAATTCGACCTCTGCTCGAGACAGCAACGAAGATTGATCTCAAGCCTTTTACTGAAGAAGAGACGGCAAAATACGTATCCATAACCCTACACCGGTCGCCCGAATATGTTCTGCCCCTGGCCGCTGTGATACAGCAAGCGACTTTGGGCAACCCATTTTTCGTCCGGGAGATGCTTGATTCTTGCTATCGAAAGAATTGCATATACTACTCATGGCGTTCTTCACAATGGGAGTTTGACCTCGACAAAACCTTCGACGAGTTTTCTTCGCCGGACGCTAATCAGTTCTCGACAAATAACTATCTTGTGAAACGACTGAAAGATCTCTCGGATGATTGCAAATCCGTGCTTTGCTGGGCTAGTTTCATCGGCAACACCTTTTCTTTCACTCTCGTGAAGCGAGTTATGAGTTGCGATTGTTCTAAGCAGTCAAAGGATGAATACTTGCCGCCCAAGATGGACCCAGTGACAGGCTTGCAGGATGCTATCAGCTCTTATATCGTCGTGGCTACCGAGGATGAGGATAAGTTCAGATTCTCTCACGATCGGTATATGCAGGCTGCAGAGCTTCTTGCCGATGATTGTCGCAAGGAGGAAATGCACTACATCATCGCGGCATCCATGATGTACCATGACCCTTATGACAGCGCCACCAAACCTACACAGCTTCTGTTCGACCAAGCCAGACATATCTGCAATGCGGTAGATGCTATCCAAGCTCGACCCACTGTCAATAAAGGCCCTTTCAGAGATCTGCTTTATCAAGCAGCAGAGACCGCTCGAGAGCAGGGAGCAAGATCTATATCGCTCTACTTCTTCCAGCACTGTTTGATGTTGCTTCCAGATGATCCTTGGAAAGATGACTCTCCTGCGGGCTCCTACCAAGAGACATTGACACTGATGACCAAGGCAGCTGCGTCCTACTGGTATCTCGGATTCTTCAAGGAGGCCGAAATCATACTCAAGGAGATCATGTCGAATGCCAAAGCTGCTGCAGATAAAACACCTGCATTCATAATCCAAAGTCGAATGCATGCACAAAAAGGAGATGCGCACATTGCCTTCCTCAACATGAAGCGAGCACTGGCAGACCTCGGCGTTGACATTCAGGACACGACTTATGAAGAATGTGACAGAGAATTCCACGATATTGTGAAACTTGTCGATATCTCTGACCGACAATTGTTTGAGGGAAGAGAAGCGCCGATCGATCGAGATATCTTCACAACCGCAGCTGTCATGATTGAACTTCTCAGCGCTGGATTCTGGACTGACTCTTTGCTGTTCTACTACCTGACTCTGAAGATGATGCGATTATTTCTCGAAAAGGGACTTTTTCCACAGGTCGCTGTGGGTTTTGTCCATCTAGCATCGATTGCTATCGGTCGTTTTGAAATGATTGAGAAGGGCATCGAGTTCGGAAACACGGCCCTGAAGCTCTTCGACCTCTTTGACACCGATACCTATACAATCGGCCGTGGCGTCACACTGCATAGTCTCTTCCTTGGACACTTCTTTTCGGACATTTCAGATCAAATACCTGTCTTGGAGCGTGGTATGGAGGCGACCATCCTCGCTGGCGATAAGTTGGTTCATCTCCTGAACGTTGGCGTCATGTGTGCATACAGGCTATGGACCTCTCACAACTTCGAAGAAGTTAGTGCTTATGTCCAGTATCAATGGGAAAATTTCCCAGATTGGCCTACGGATCTACGTGGGGGTGTCTTCCTGGTTTCGGTACGTCAGTTCATCCAGGCGCTTCAAGGCAGGACCAATTGGCGTGAGGCCGCGCATATTTTCGATGACGATTCTCATCAGACGCAACAATACGTCGGTTTCCTCCAATCTCATGCCACTTCTGCCGTTCGACCTCTCTTCTTCTACAACAGCTACAGAATTGCTATCCTATATAGGTTTGGATATTGGCGAGAGGCGCTTGAGCTTAGCAAATCTGTGCTGGAGTCTATCTCAAACGTCTGGTGCGTACGACATGCCTACTACTGCTACTTCTACATCTCTCTGTCCTTGATTGCCAAGTTACGCGAGGAGCCTTATTGTACGGATCGCGAAAACGTGCTCAAAACAATCTACAAGTTCAAGGCCAAGATCGACACAGCGAGTCGCGTCAATGATACAAACTTTGCTGTTTGGTTGCATCTCCTCCGCGCAGAGATTGCTGACATTGAGATGCGATCCGACGAGGCTACACTATCGTATGAGGCTGCTATCGACCACACGGTAGTCCATAGCCTTCTCTCTGACGAGGCTCTGTGCTATGAGCTCTATGGTGATTTCATGGTTCGGAAAGGAGCAACTCGTCCTGCACGTGCGATGATTCGAGATGCTATCTCTGCATATCGTCGCATCACCGCCACGGCAAAGGCAGATCATGTCAGCGAAAAACATGAATTCCTGCTTCTTGGCTCAAGAACAATTGGGACTGCAGAGGCAGGTACACAGACCGTCGAGACGGAGAACATTTCGTTCTCAATGGTACAGAACGAAGCCCCTCAAGCGTCGAATGATAGAACGAATGAGTGGCTTACCCCAAGTGCGATCACCGTTCCTCATCAACACGAAACACAACATGACCTGCAAGGTGGATTCTCTGCTGTTGGTCTTGACATGATTGACCTCGCCAGCATTCTGGAATCCTCGCAAGTGCTGTCTTCGGAGCTCAGAGTCGACAAGTTGCTTGCAAAGCTTACCAACATCATTGTTGACAGCACTGGAGCCGCTCTGTGCGGTCTTGTTGTCAATGATGATGAGATCGGTTGGAACGTTGCAGCTGTAGGAGGACCAGACATTTCTTACCAGGGCAATGTCGGCCAGCCCATCGGCGACATTGATGATCCATTGTCAAAGCAAATTACGTTCTACGTCCTGCGGTTCAAGGAGGAGCTTTTCTTGCGCAACGTGCTTGACGACGAACGATTTGCAAACATGCCAGCATCTTGGCGACAGAAGCATTCTGAAGGTAAAGCTGTGATTGCCTTGCCCATTCTACATGGTGACGACACTCTGCTCGGCTCAATCTACATCGAAGGGCCTCCCAATTCGCTATCTCAGCGCAACATTACCGTCCTTCGCCTGCTTGTCAACCAAATTTCGATCTCGATTGCCAACGCATTGCTCTTCAAGAAGGTTCAAAAGGTTTCTGCGAGCAACTCTTCCATGCTTGAAGTGCAGAAGCAAGCTCTCGAGCAGGCACGCGAAGCTGAGCGTAAAGCCAAGGTTGCAGAAGCCAAAGCTATGGAGATGGTCAAGCTCAAGGACGAGGCAGCAAAGGCGAAGAGTATGTTCTTGGCGAACGTCTCCCATGAGCTGCGCACTCCTTTAAACGGAGTTATTGGTATGTCTGAGCTACTCAAAGGAAGCAACCTCAACAGCGAGCAAGAGGGCTACGCCGACAGCATTCGTGTTTGCGCGGACACATTACTTTCAGTCATCAACGATATCTTGGACTTCAGCAAGCTCGAGGCTGATAAGATGGCTGTGTATTCCGTGCAGCTGTCCCTGACCCAGACCATTTCTGAAGTTGTCAGAGCTCTTTCCTATACCAATCTTGAGAGGGGCTTGCAGACTATTGAGAAGCTCGAGATGCCTTCGAGTTTGCTTGTCATGAGTGATCCTGTCCGCTTGCACCAGATTCTTATGAACTTGCTCAGCAACGCGTACAAATTTACGGCAAAGGGCACAGTCACCATTAGAGCGTTCATCGAGCACGAGACCGAAGATACTGTTCAGGTGACCTGCAGCGTGACAGATACTGGTATTGGTATTACGGAAGAACAAAGAAAGAAGCTTTTCCAGCCGTTCAGTCAGGCAGACAGCAGCACAGCTCGCAGCTATGGCGGTACTGGTCTTGGCCTTTCCATCTGCAAAGCCATCATCGAGAAAGTTCTGCACGGAAGAATCTGGCTCGAGAGTGAGATTGGTGTTGGAACAACTGTTTCCTTCTCTCTACCCTTCCAGAAGATCAGACCTGGTGCCGAGAATGGAGCAGCCGGACCACTCGCCGATTCCATGGCGGCCATGTACAAGCCCAGCGAAGATGAGATGAAGAAATCTTCATATATCAGTCTCGCCCATATTCCTCGCAACAAGCTTAGGATATGTATCGCAGAGGACAACCCCATCAACCAAAAGATCGCCATCAACTTTGTCAAGAAGCTTGGGTTCAGGTGCGAGGCATATGGCGATGGCCAACAAGCAGTCGATGCCCTTGCGGCAGCAAGCAAAGCCGGCACGCCATTCCACCTCGTTCTGATGGATGTCCAAATGCCTGTTCTCGACGGCTACAACGCCACCAGAGAGATCAGGAAACACCCCGACCCCATCGTGCGCGAAGTCCTAGTGATTGCCATGACCGCATCCGCCATCCGTGGCGACAAGGAAAAATGCCTCGAAGCAGGCATGAACAATTACCTCGCCAAGCCCGTGCGAGCACATGTCTTGAAGCAAATGCTGGAGGGATATCTCAACCAAGCGCCAAAGACGATGACCAATCTCCAGCAGCAAGCTAACCAGCTTTCTCAAGAAGTGCTTAATGAGGCGTCGATGTATACACCTCCTGCTTCTGATGGCCAGATCGCTCGGCATGAGCAGGTTGACGGTGAACAATCTGATGGGCAAGAAACGCCAACTCCGACCACTGTCAACTCCAAAGCAACTACCTTGCCGACAAGGCCTAGATGATCCGTGACACTTTAATTAGAAAGCACCAAGGATTTTATTTGTTTTGTTTTTGGCTTAGCATCATGCCTGGTTTTGTTTAATGGGGGATCACTTCTCAGCGGGAAAGAGGTGTTTTTTGCGTGGTAAAGAGGACAGTTGGGGTCCTCAGGGATTGTCTTTTGGTTGGCACTGTTTTTGCTTCTTTTCTTGTACTTTTATAGAATTGTTTTTGAAATGATACCTTTTTTGTTTTTTGTTTTTTCTCTTTTGACCGTTCTCTGCTTGTCTGTTCCACCTTTTTTCCCAAAGGCATGCAAGCTTTACGAGAGTGAGATGTCATCTGTGTTTTTGGTCTACTGTTCCCTTCCCTTCCCGTTAATTCCTTGGAAATGAAGAGTCATCTTGAATGACAATGACACCATACGCACAAATGCAATCAATTTCTACGTAAAACCGGGTGACCCTGGCTTTGTTTAGCCTTCAGCAACCGTTAGCAGCTACCACGCGGGAAAGACGCGACTGGGATCTCAACGGGGCGGGTAAAGTCAAAGACTACACGAGAGCACAATCGATAAGGGGTGAGATAGGCAAGAGAAGATAGAGTCCAAGGGTCGTGTGAGTAGTCGACAAGACATTTGCACGGACAACATTGTATGTAGAGATCAGGAAAGAGCTCGTAAGAGCTAGAAAGCCTGTTTTTCTTGCAAAAGACAACCAAGCCTATCCAGATAAATCGTGAAGATCCTAAAGGTATGAAGAAAGAAAAAAGAGAGACAAGAAATGAAAAGTGGAAAATGCTCATGGTCCATGAAAAGAAGAAGCCGTCCAAGAACATGAAGAAACATAGAAGACTCCAATCCACTTTTTGTCAGGAAAAAGAAAGAAACACCACACCAATAGAAGAAGAGAACCCCGCCCAATGGGGAAAACACCAATTTGCAATGCCCACATGTCCCGCATATAAACAAGAAAAAACCATCCGTCGTGGGGAAAAAGAAAAGAGTCCAAAAGACAAGGGTAGATTGTTAAGAAAGGACACAAGTCTACCTCACAGTCTTTGACATCAACTCTTTGACCATGACGGCAGGCCCACGCTTGGAGGAAGTGGTGCTGTGTTGCCAGGATCCCGTGCTGCCGGTGGGACTGCCCGGTGAGTCGGCGTAGATGTATTCGCCGTCGACGTAGCGGGCGCCGGTTGTGAATGTGGTGCGCTTGTCTCTGCGGGCGTAGCGCTGCTCGAGACGGTATAGCTCGACTTTGGCGCGGATGGAGTCCATGAAGCCCATGTTTGCGGGTTTTGTTTCTTTGGAGGTTTGTTCTAGGTGGTGGTCTGGGTCTTGACCGGAGTAATGCAGTCAGGGATTCCGTATAGAAGTCCAAGTCGTGGATGTAACTCGGAGATCGAGGCCGAGTGCTTTATAGCAAGAGGTTGTCGTCGTGAGAGAATGAAGAGTGGCACGTGTGCAAGCAGTGGTCCGTTGAAACAGGTTGTTGTTCAGGCCAATGGTGAAACGAATGAAGAGTGGCCTGGTGAGCAGAGAGTCAGGAGTCGTAGAGTGGCTCGTTCAAGGGTCGGGATTTAATGAGAGTGATGTTGGCGTGGAAGAAAGATGGAAGAGCGGAAAGAACAACAGAGAGTCAACGAGCGAGGGCTCGAGGGGAAAGGATAAAGGCCATGCATGCACCTGGACAGGGCTTCTCCACCCGCACGGACAATAGCCTGAACCGAGTTGATATCTATCTCGCCAACTGACTCAGGCTAGCGAGGGTCCACGTGGGGGGATATATCTACTTCAAGACGCTGCCTGCTCTTCTATTTCTTGAGTTTGAACATCTGTATCGCGATTCACGTCATATTCCATGAGACCAATGCCTGTGTTTCTCTTACTTCTGCTTTGAACCACCTGTTGTCGTAGCAGTTGCGACCTCGAACAAATCCCACTACGAGTCTCGGCAAGCCACGTCAAAGAAACGTTGTCGCTAACTTCCCAACGGCGCGTGAAACACCTGACCGTATCTTTAGCTGACTTTGCCTGTCTACTACTGCCGACATATCTCCCCTATCACCATACTGCAGTAGAAGCCTTTATTCGTAGAGACATAATCTTTGGGAATTCATAATAATTGCCATATCTTGCAATTACCTCGCTTACTGCAGCCTAACCCGTATATGCCTATGAAGCTCTACCTCTACGCCGAATGCATCAAGCAAAATCCTTGTAACCTTTCTTCCACCTTCTATCCGTTGCGAGTCTCGGGAACGCTTCCTTCTACTACAGAGATTGGACCAACATTGGGTGCATCAATCGAGCCATTGAGCATAGCAACAGCTGAGATAACATCCGATGGCTCGAGCAGGTGCCAGCTAGCCAGAGTCTGTTTTGAGCTTGCGCCTACAGTCACCGAAAAGACGTGCTCCTTGGGCAGTCTCGAGTTGCTGAGTGATCTGAACATGTCTTCGTCGGTGAAATCATCTCCAAGACACAAGACAAATTCAGGTGCCATGCCCTGCTCGTGGCCGTACTCCTCGACCAAACGCTTCGCAATTTCGCCCTTGTTGACAAACTTGGGGCGAACCTCCAGGTTGGCCTTACCAGGCATGACCTCAACATCATACTCTTTGGCAACAGTGTTCTCCAACAGCTTGCGGCACTCGTTGGCCTGGTGAACACCCCAGTCAGGGTCCGCACGACGGTAATGCCAGGTCAATGCAATCTTCTTGCGCTCAATGAAACTGCCCTGGGTGCGCTCGGTGTAGTGCTGGAATGTGTCGATGACCTTCTGTTGCCAGGACATGTCTTCCTTCTCTGTCAGATTCTCCCAGTGTTCGCTCTTGGGCTTGCGAAGGAAACTGCCATGCTCGGCGCTGAGACCAAGTTCCGATATGTGACCCATCCACTCGTCCAGGAATGCCTGATCACGGCCACTGATGATCCAAACAGCATTGCGAGGATCCGATGCCAGAGTCTTGAGAGTACGGATGACGCGGTCCGAGGGAATCGCAGACTGTGGGTCCTTAACAATAGGTGTCAATGTGCCATCGTAGTCGAACATGAACAAGCGCTTGTCCGACTTGCGGTATTGGGTGAGGAGTTTGGTCTTATCCAAGACAGGTGTGGCAACCGCTTGGTTGAACGAGGTAAGGTTGGTGAGCAAACGCCTGACATAGTTGTTTGTCCATGTCTGCACAGTGTTGGTTGTGACACTTCTGTACAACTTCTTGTGCATTTCGTACTTCTTTCTGGGGTCCATGACCAAAGCTTGGTGAATCTCGTCTGCGGTGCCTCCTAGATCCCAGGGGTTGATGTGAGTAGCATTGCCCAGACTGCCGGCAGTTCCAGAGAATTCGGAGATGATCAAGGGACCATGGTTGTCCTTCTGGCAGATCACATACTCGAGGGCAGTGGTGTTCATTCCATCACGGACACTGGTGATCAGTCCAACGTCAGCAATGCGGAGAAGCGCAAAGTATTCTTCTCTTGACAAGTACTGAGGATAGTGCTGGACAGGAGTGAAACTTAAGGATCCATAAGTGCCGTTGATTCTTGCAACCAGGTCGGAGATCTTGTTGGCGGTCCTATCCGTGCCTTCTTCCTTGTCTTCGACACTGGTCGGGCTGGTCACTTGGATCAAGACAACCTTGTCATGCCACTCGGGATGACGCTCCAAGAATATTTCATATGCTTGCAACTTTTGAGCGACACCACGAACAGAATCCAGACGATCACGACCAACGATGATCTTCTTGCCAGCGTATAACTCTCTGATGCCGGCGATCTTTTCATCAACTGCAGGATCGCTGAATGCCATTTCGTGAGTCTTTGCAGCATTGATACCGATAGGGAGCACCTCGACAGCGACATGGGCACCATAAGCATCAACTCCATTTGCCGAAGAATCAAATCCAAGGACTCGGGTGCAGCACGAGGAAAAGTGACGAGAGTAGCTGAAGGCTTGGAAACCGATCATATTGGCTCCGAGAACGCCCTCGAGAATGTCCTTTCTTCTGCTCAAGCAGCGGTAGAATTCGCTACTGGGGAATGGTACATGTAGGTAGAAACCGATGTAGATGTTGGGAATACGTTGACGGAGCAGTCCAGGGAGCAGAAGCAAGTGGTAGTCGTGGATGAGTACAATGTCTCCGGGCTTGTAGGTTGAAAGAATTGTATCAGCAAAGGCTTTATTCAGGCGGAAGTAGTCGGCCCAAGCCTTGCGGATGGAGCGGCCATCAGTAGGTTCATTTTGCTTGTAGTGAAACAGGGTGTACAACTCGTGCTCAGCATAACGGCGCCACCTGGCTTGGTCCTTCATGACAGCCACGTCGCCATCCATCTCATCAGCCAGCCAGACTGGTAGTGTTCTACCTTGAGGGTCACGGTCCAGAATTCTCTCCAGTTTTTGGCGATCCTCTTTAGTGATTCTCATTCCTTCAGTCGAACCAGGCTCGGGCGCAGGGACGTTTGAGTCCACGGGAATGGGCGCAGATGCCTTGTTGAGAGGTGCTACATTCATGGATGACACGTTCATGTCCTCACTGAATTCACCATTACGGGTCTTTGGCTGAATCTCTCCGGTCCAGCCTACAAGTGTGTGGTTCCAAGGAGATTCGTGTGATGATAAGTGAGCAAATGAGTCGAACAGTGCAGATGTTCCTCTGCGACTTTGAAGCTCCCACTCGGATCCTGCAGCATAGCCGATCTTGTGAGGCACGGTGAAGAAGGCACTGATGACTTGACCGCTTAGGTTCAGACTCGGGTGAGCGGCCTTGGGGTCGACATCGGCCTGGTCAGTGGATTGCTGATGTCCTTTCAAACTCAGACGACGAAGCACGTCTTCTCCAGCACCATCATTCTGACCTTTACCTGAGTTAGTCAAATTTCCATTCGAAAGAGATTGAGCTTCCGGTACCTTCAGGTGTGGCAACTTCAGGAGAGGAAACTTTTTGAGTTTGGAAGAAAGAGGTGCGGCCAGTGACGTCCACAGCTGGAGTGACTGGGATCTCTGTATTCTTTGGGTCAAACACAGGGTTGATCGAGCCAAGCCGAGGGTTCGGAGGACGGTTGGCCATGGCTCCTTATTCCAGGAGTTTTAAGTGAACTGAACAGTCGGTCAGCATCCCGCATCATAAACAAAGAACATGCATGTTGCTCTTGACACTGCGTTACGATGAGATCGTGGCGCGCATGTTGGGGTTTCGAAGCTACACAGGCTTCGAGAACTTGAAGTGTAGCTTATCGCAGACCAGCAACACGAGTGTAGAATGGAACAGAACGCTGTACATACCTCTGGATGCTGTCGGGTATTGACCTCACAACTCAGGCTGTTCCCGCTGGTTGTACAGTGATTCTTGAAGGAACTCTGTAGGCGTAGGATATCTCAAAGTCAGAATCACGGCGATTGACCTATACCGTTGCTTTTATTGTGTATGTGAACAGGTTTTGTCAACACCTGGTTAGAAGATTCTACAAGTAGTGCGAGTGACGTGTGAAGCGCGTTGGGCGTCGTGCACCGACGACGGTTGGCCCGCTTCGGCCATTAGTGGAAGGTCACGGGTAGAGAACAGCCATCGAATCCTGTAGAACACACGCTGCTGGCAGTTAGAGAGTTGCTCTTGTAGATGTCCAGGTAACCAACCAGAACTTTTGCAAACATACCTAGTTTTTGACCTCCCATAGAACCCCAAGAGCTGTAATTCTGTTGTGATCTACAAGTTGTGAGCGCCATGATCTGCCTCATGTGCTGGCAGCTATCAAATCTAGAGCTGAGCGTACGTCGCATAAGAGGATATCGACGTTCGCTGATTATCAGCTGGATCGCGCCCAAAAAAGAGGGCTTGGCTCAACAAACAAGCGCGCAAGTCATCCTGTCGTAATGAAACACTCCTCCCACTTTCTGACCAGGATGTTCAACAACCGAGTGATTGTTGAGTCTAGCTCTGCCTGCCTTGATATAGAGATTGAATTTACTCTCCACAGCTCGTATTCGAGTAGTCTTGCTCCTCCACAAAACACGAACGATAAACAGCTCATGGGTACAAGGTCTGATTAGCACAACACAAGTTGATTCTGGCTTGGTCATATCGCTGTTTGCTTTGATCTGATTGCACATCTCCTATAGCTCTATAGAACAAAGGTTTGAATGCTTCTACTCGAGAGCCAATATGGACATCACTCCGTGACAACATGGGCAAGCTTGTATTCCGTACCCCTGTCAATCTATTCCTTTTTAAACTGCTCCGTGAATGCGGCTCGAGCCCCCAAGGATAGACTGACTGCAAGGCACAAGTGTAAGTTGTAGAAGAACTTAGCTTGATAGCTGGCGCCTACCTACTTTAAATGCATGTGTCTTATTGTTGATTAGAAAGACTGTGGTAGCATCTCTGAAGTTCATTATAGGCACATATTGCTCAATCTGACGGCTGTTATCAAGTAGAGTGTGATAGACTACAAAAGCTGGCTAGCGAACCTCAAATCATGGTTATGACACGAGCATAGTCATTATGAGTTGCTCAGCTGCAAAGAGCTCAAGCCTCCGATTTACAGTCTACCTTGTGGATCTCGTCCAAGATCAAAGACGAGGGGCTCCCCGTAGCAATCAGAAGGCATCGTCATAGCCCGTGAAGCAAAGCACGATGCCCCGCACAAATCGAGGCGCCGAAATTGGTGCGTCGCGGGCAGCTGTGCACTGCAAACCACCGAAGTTCTCTGCGACCACGTCAAAACTCTTTACACACTTCTATACACAACCCCCAGATCAGCTTGAAATCCAATCTAGATCTTCAAAATGGCCACCACCGCACCCCCCGCCGAGATTGGTATGCGCACTTCGATCGTGCTCTAGCAAACAGGAAAATTCAGAAGCTAATTGCCTTGAGCAGACTACAGTCTGAACAACCCAGACACGTGCGGCCCGATCCTCGACTCCTTCGAAAACAACACCAGCTGACCTCGAGATTAGTCTTACCAAGTACAAGACCGCCGCTCAGATCTCCCAGAAGGTTCTGGAGGCTGTCACAGGTACATGGCGTGACGCGAACGACAAGAGACTGAAGACTGACATGCATTCAAGGATGGTGCACTGAGGGTGCCAAGATTGTCGAGGTCTGCGAGAAGGGTGACCAGCTCCTCGAGGAGGAGATCGCCAAGGTCTACAAGGGCAAGAAGATCGCAAAGGGTATTGCTCACCCTACCACCGTCTCGCCCAGCTCTTTCGTCACCCCCTACACTCCCCTCAAGTCAGACGCCGAGGAGGCCGCTGTTGAGCTCAAGGCCGCTGAGTGCGTCAAGATCCAGCTCGGTGCTCAGATTGACGGTTTCGGTGCCATTGTCTGCGACTCGATCATTGTTCCCTCTTCCGAGGCCAACGCCAAAGGCGAACTCGAGGGTCGCCAGGCTGACCTTCTCCTCGCCACCCACTACGCCAACGAGCTCCTTTTGAGAACCATGCTCCCCCCTGGCCTCCTCGCTTCCGGTTCTGAGGAAGAGATTGCCAAGGCACGTGCCCAGAAGCCTTACAGCCAGGGCAAGATCACTCAGCTCCTCGAGAAGCTCGTCAAGAGCTACGACTGCAACTTGGTCGAGAACACCACCTGCTGGCAATTCGAGAGAAACGAGATTGAGGGCAAGAAGAAGATCATCTTGGCTCCCGGTGAGGGCGTTAGAGGTGACGGTCTCCCCGAGGTCGGCGAGGCCTGGGGTGTCGAGATGGGTGTCAGTTTGGGCACCGGTAAGGTCAAGTCCCTCAGCAACCGCGCTACTCTCCACCGCCGCACCACCACCACTTACGGCTTGAAGAGACCTAGCTCGAGAGCTACTCTGTCCGAGGTTGTCAAGAAGTTCGGTACCTTCCCCTTCTCTATCCGCCAGCTTGAGGATGAGCGTGCCGGCAAGGTCGGTGTCGTCGAGTGTGTCCGTGGTGGTGTTCTCCGCCAGTATGAGGTCATCGGTGACAAGGACAACGAGGCTGTTTGCCGTCTGTTCACCACCGTTGGTAAGTTTGGTTGATATTTCCTACGAAGCCGGCATTTTCTAACCATCAAAACAGCCGTCACCAAGAACGGTATCACCCGTTTCAGTGCTCCTCCTACACCTGACCTCACCAAGTTCAAGACCGACAAGAAGATCACCGACGAGGAGATCCTGAAGATTCTCGAGCAGCCTCTTGCCAAGGAGTCCAAGAACAAGAACAAGAAGAAGAAGAGCGCTGCTAAGCAGGCTGAGACCACCGAGGCATAATTTCTTGTCGACACGCAACATGGTCGAGGACAAGCTTTTGAGCGGAATTGAGTGGCCATACTGAGACATCTCTGATAATGGAGACGCAGTAGAATGGCATATGACGGCATGAACAGCAGAACAAGACACGAGTCGGAACTGCTTACGGTGGAAGGTCAAGGGGAGGAGGCAAGACTAGCATGCCAGGCACTAAAAGCAAATCGAAGTCAGCTACGAGTGCCTACACTCAGCTCTAAGCAATATTACGCATCACGTCAGACATTAAACTAGCAGATCGAATGGGAAATGGAGTGATTTGCAAATGAAAGTGACGATGAACGACTGTTGAAGGGGCTGGTGTTTGGCCACCCTTTACCCTTGGCGCACGGCGACGAGATTCCTTGAAGCCACACACCTCGACACGTCAAACACAGCTTCCAGAGGTCTCGAAGTGGAGGAAGAGCGAGTCGACACGAAGAAGAGCTGGTTTTGATTCACGAGCGAGCGTGTTACTGCGTCTGGAGAGGGTGTTTCTTGCGCGACCAAAAAAAGTCATAGGCGTCACGGCTGCACCTTCTCGCGCTTCAGATTCGACGCACCTGCCTCCCTACCCAGCACCGCAACTACCGCCAGGCGGATACCTACGCATCCACATCTAAGACTAAAAGAATCTCTGGTCTGGGAAGAATTATCAACAACAAAATGGATTCGACGCCGTCGACTAGGAGTAGAAATCGCAGTCCTCGTGTACCGCCCGCAGCATCGATCCAAAATCGTAGCGTCGTCCAACCTCCTGTTCAGAATGGTTCCACCGAGCACTGGATCGAACCGCCGCTCGCATCGCCCATACCGAGTTTTGAAGAGCACGGAGGAGGCCCGTATGGAGTCCTCGAGGATATGCAAGCCCTAGGCAGTCGGCCGAGTGCAAAGGTCAGAGGCAGGGTGAAGCCAGACGCTCCTAAGAAAAGCGCTCTGGGCAAGTCTTTTGCCAACTCCATGGCCACTGCATCCAACCAAGGCACACCAGAAGCGACCCCTGCTCCTATGGAAGCTCTCCCTGAACAACCGCTGGTCATTGTCGACGACGAGCGTGATGACGATTACACGCCACGTCCGTCCAAGAAGCCTGCGAAAGCCCGCCTCTCGCGCTCAGCTGCCAACACTGTCAAGTCTACTGCTTCGCCAAAGCCTACCACACCTTCGGTCGCTGCCTCTGAGACTCCTGTACCCTCATCCGTTCCTACCCCTATCGCTTCGGCCACACCAAATGCTCCCCCTACAGCTTCTGCCAAGCGCCCCTCACAAGGCGTGCCAAAATTTGAGGAGGTTGCTAGACACCTGGAATTGTTCGACAAGGCCATCCCACTACCATCAACACCTCAACAACTTCATTTGCATAGTATCGTAAAAGCTGCCGTCAGGAAATCTATCGAGGTTGGAAATAAGTATCTCGGTCTCGCTATTCAGGAAGTCTTTCTTCAAAGCTTTTCCAAACCCGAGTTGGTGCGTTTACTGCAAGGTATTCTCGACCAAACCTCTACGCCCCAGGAAATCCTCGTCTTCAGAGAGCACATCAATCAGGCCAAAAAGAGGATCAAGGCTAAAGAATTGAAAAACAAGGAGGTTGCAAGTGAAGCCAAACAGGTGTCTTCACTGGCTCCCGAGATGATTCCGCACCCTTCCATTGAGACGCAGACGGTTCCGCGAAAACCCAAGATTTCACTCAAGCCGCCCAAGAAATCGACACAGAGTGTTGCCAATTCTGCCAAAACGCCATCACTTCCTCCACCTACAACAAAGCCGCGCACATCAAGCGTCTCAAGCTCTTCGTCCTTATCATCACTCACCTCCATCGAAGAAGAGATGCCACCACTGAACCCATCACAATTCTCAGCATCCGCAGCTGCCTCTGCTATGCTCACGGCTCCTCCAGAAACAAATGGTTCTGTCAAGCGTTCATCCATGGAAGCAGGAAATGACGAGAATGATCGCAAGTTCCAAGCAAAGAAGCAGAAATTCGAACAGAAAGTCAACCGTGATGCTCCTTCGGTGGAGAGCCACGTGCGACCAGATCTACCGGCCACCTCCAACGCGCACCAAAATCTCATCGTGCCACCTGTGCAACTAATCGCGAACGGAGCCAGCAGCAAAGATGTTTCAAATGGTGCAGTATCGCCCCTGACTGATGTCTCATCACCGCTATCGTCTGCATCGCGCAACAACACACCCAAAAGAGCTTCCATGCCTGCTAAGGTGATGAAAAAGAAAGCTAAAACCAAGCACTCGTAAGTGATAACCTCCAGCAGAATGCGCTCTGTGAGCATATCAGTGGTCGCCATTTCCCAAACTGAAGATACAGAAAGTTATGATGCTAACTGATGATGTGCGCGAAGGCCAGTCAAAAAGCAAGCACCTGGGCAAAGTGCTGACGAGGACGGAACAAGCCGCAGAGCAAGCCCCAGTGGCCCTGATGTGAACGAAGAGGTACGAACTCCTTGTTATCATTTCCTTCCAGCACACCTTAGATCATCCATTTTCTTCAGATAATGATGCTTCTGCTGGTTTCCTCTGATCAACATACATTATGAAACCACTTTGCGAAAAACTTTCACTAACACCCACACTTCAGTCTGACAACAACGACTTCTGCACAGCTTGTAATACCAGCGGGTTTCTTCTTTGCTGTGATGGCTGCGACAGTTCATTCCATCTGCACTGTCTTGATCCTCCCCTGAGTCAAAATGCGCCTGAATTGAACGAGGCTTGGTACTGTTTCGGCTGTACCGCAAAGCGCGCACAACCCCAGAGACAGTCCCGTGGCCTCTTCGCTGCTTTGCTTCTCAACCTTGAGAAGCGCAATCCATCAAACTTTGTACTTCCACAAGACATTCGCGAATACTTTGATGGTGTCGCAACCGCTAAGGACGGCAAATTTGTAGAGCAACTTGCTACCAAGACTCGGTAAGTCAACAAACAATCGCATCGGCACCGCTCGGGCAAGCAGTGTGATACAGGATCATTTACTGACATGTGCAATAGAAGAGGAGCTGGTTATGAGGAGCTGCCCGATCACTTCAAGACAAAGGATGCTAAAGGGCAAGCTATCTTATGCTACAATTGTTCTCTCTCGTCGCTTGGTCGGCGCGAGATCATTACCTGCGATCAGTGTAGTGCACACTGGCACCTCGACTGCCTTGACCCGCCTCTTGCAAATGCTCCTTATCGTGACCACACTGGCAGGAAGATCCGTGACTGGCTCTGTCCCCTTCACGCTGATCATGTGCTTCGCCAGATGGAAGTGCCACGTCTGGCTGACCGACAGTTCCAAAGAGAACGAAGAATACACATGCGTAGACCCCGCGCTGCTAAGGTCATTGATACCGCTCTCAATCGCGACTTTATCAACGATGGTGTGATTGAGATAGCCAATGACTCAAGTGATGATGAGTCCGAGTTCGAAGAGATTGACGTTGCTGGTGTTGTCTATCGCCTTCCTGAGAAGGGTATCAAGCTTGATTTCATTGACAGAGTCAGACGGTCAGTGTTTCTCCATCCAATCTTGACAAAGCTTTTACTGATAGTCTTGTAGAGTCCGAGCAGCCGAACAGTACTACACCAATCGCCAGACATCCTCTCGTCCCAACAAGGGAAGAAAGGTGGTACACCACGACGAGAAGAATAGCTTTTTCCGTCGTTCGTTTGCAGAGCAGCGTACTGCGCTTGACTTGGTTGGTCTTGCCAACCAGCAAGCTGATCTTGACTTCAATGGAGATCAAGTCAGCAGCCTGCTTACCACCCTTATTGTAAGTTCAACTATCTTTGACTACATGTCGACTCGTGTGACTGACTGTTCGATAGGCCGAGGCACCAGCCGATGTGGTTGAGCAGATGATCGAAGCGGAGAAGGCGGCCAAGCCGTCTGACACAGCGGGTCCTCCCTCACCTCCGGCATCAGATCAACACACAGAGCAGAGCGCGGCACAGCAGCGCAAGACATTAGAGCTGCTCCAGACACTTATCGCAAGAAAGCTTGCCACCTTGCCTGATCAGTGATTAAAGTAGACTCCTGTGATTGGCTGCGGCACACATCCCACTCGATATACACCAGAAGCTGCACGAGCACCGCTCTATTTATAACAGTCTGGCTACGAGCATGCCACAACGGAATGGTTCATCGTCTTGATTTAGAGCGCAAAACTCTGTTGCGACGCTTGACAAACACCCTTTCGGCAACAATCTCGCTCATAGGTGGTGTTCTGTTTGCAAGGCTTGGCTGTCAGTCTTGTGGAAGCGTTCTTGACCTTTTTCTTCTTATCTCATTATCGCAGCATGGTTGGTTCCAGGGGGGAAAGAAGGGGAAACCAAAACATTGTACTATAGCCTAGTAATATCTCATTCAAGCGCTACAGCGACGTACGCTATTTCTCCTTCTATTTGTCTTGTTCCTATCATGAGTGGACTTATCGTTTCAAGCTTTAAGTCTTCGGTTCAGCACACTGGCTAATTAGAAGTTCGGTATTCTGTCTTGCCTCAGGAGAAAGACGCGGTCTGGAATACCCAACTGGAAACCGCATGCACTAGCTCGCAGAGTAAAAAGCACTCCTCGTACTGAATGTTTCTTCCCTTCGCCATTGATATCAAAAAAGTCCACGCTGACCTTGAGCTTCCATTCTTGCTTGAGAGTGCCTTGCCTCTTTGAAAATGTCGTGACAAGAAAAAGAAAACGAAACAGTGGAAATCTTCCAGCGAGGACGTACATTTTCTATCCTCTTCTCCGAACCCAAGACCTTGAAACAGCCCTCTGAGAAACTCAAAAGGAAGCGATGACTGTTTCTACAAGGATTTGTCGTGGTACCTTCCTAATTGGATATGCAACCCACGGAATCTTGGTATCAGTAGCTCTTTCTTCTGAGCAGGGAGAAGTATTGAGACTTGAATGCAACATTATGCGATGATCTCCAGAACTGTATCTGTTTTTGATGTAAGAGAGTATTTGATGTGACGATCCTTTCATTGAGGAATGAGCGACTCAAAGCACCTGCCTCGGATCATAGGATAGTTTGCCAAATCCGATGCAGACCAGGGAAAGCAAGTGGAAAGGGCGACTCTTTTTGGGCAGTAGCAATACAACACGACTGCCACGATGTAGAATCAACTATAAACTAAGGAATATGTCCAAGAAGAGCGAACGAAGAGCCGCCCTTCAGTAGACAAGACTATCTTCAAGGATTGTTACATGTTTGTATAACTGTGGTTTTGACACTGTCTGGCAAGGAAGTGTAAGGACTAGGTAAATATTAACAGTTCTTTTACTAAGAATTATCTACGAAGAGAGAGGGAAAGAAGAAAGGGGAGAGTTGCTTTCAGAATCCTTGAGTTGCACGCCATCGTGCCTCCAACGGGACCTCTGAGTGGTTCCAAGCAATATGAGAAACAAGACTTCTAAAGAAAGAGTGTTCCGGCGTGTCTGGGCAAAGTTGGCATCGAAACACCGTCCATATTTGTGTCGGGTGATGCTTCTTCACATGGTCCAAAAGCGCTTGACAGAGTCGTAGCCGCCCAGCGGGGGCACAGAACGGGCAAGGCATCGGTTGCACGTGTGCCTTTCCCATTTGATGCTTGTTCAGGTTGTATTGACGGTCGAAGCTCCTGTTGCATGGGCCTCCACCATTGCGCCTCTCCAGATCGCACTTGTAGGGTTCGGCGTCTTGCGTAGATGCAGAAGGTAATTCTGCTTCCTCTTCGGCACCATTGAGAGCTGGGCTGAGGGGTTCAGAGCGTGTCGTTCTGGCTGGAGACGCATCGCGGATATCTATAACAAAATCCTCTACATCCGGTGTACTAGGGTTGGATTTGTCAACACATGGTGAGGCGACAGGGATCGAATCATTCGAAGTGGAAAGGTCCACGCCATTCTAGTGCGAGCTGTTGTCCTAAGAGGGCCCTCCAGGTGCGAGGACAGAATCCAGTACTCCGAATAATTCGTCTCTGTCAGCCGCAGTTGCGCCTTCCCAGCCCAAGTCGTCATCTTCGTCAATCATCATGGCATCGCCGTCCGCTTGTTTGTTATCATCGTCGTGGTGGTCACCATTGGTCATGGCCATAGGTGTGTCAACCATGTCCATTTCAACGTTGTCCATAATTTCCTGAGCAAGGAAGGGATCTATACGTTGTCGCGTTTCGTCTAAGCGCATGGACATGCGTACTTCATCCAAACTGAATGGCTCCCTTCGTGCGAGAGCTTCTTGCTCACATGGCAGGTAGCCTGCAGCGCTTCTGCCGAGCTGGCCCCGATCCACAGCCTCTTCCTCGCTGCGCATCTGAGCTTTGAACTTTGCTGTCACGGGCCCCAGGTCTCCAGGAGCATTGCTGCGTGTTGTCGAGAACCAGTTTGTCAACTTTTCCTTGATGTAGGTCTCGGTGGCAATCTCGACAAGCTCTGCTATGGCCTGCAAAGCGGCCGACGTCATGGGTACTGCCGACAAGCCTACACCTTCTTCGTAGCATATAGGCTCGATGCGGGCCTGAATGTCTGCACGCGAGGGGAAGTCTAGTGTCTCAGAAGCCAAGGGCACGGCGTATCGCCTTCGAATCTCCAGGTCCCAGTTCGTCTTGCTGAGTGACGTTGCATTGGTTGGTATGGCATCAGGTATTTGAGAGGATGTGATGGGTACTGTGAGGGCAGTTGCGTATGTAGCGTTCTCACGCAAAGGACCCGGTGGGGGCACGGCAGGAAGGTTGTCCTTAGCACTTTTTATCCTCCTCCTGTCGCGAGCAGATAGAGCCATGACCTCGCGTTTTAATCTTTCTTCTGCCTTGTCACCACCACCCTGTGAGACAGACTTGTTCGCGCTGGCCGAAGCTGGGGCATCGGTGGCTAGCACCCATGATGCGACGGGTTCTGGGGGAGAGTCACGGTAGACGTTTGAGTGGATAGCACCGAATATTTTGTTGTGTAGGTGGACGGTCGAGATCAGGGCACCATTGTATGAGACGCTCGGTGCGTACGAGAGGAGTCGATCCGTGACTTGGGACAATTCGGCCTGGTTGAGTTTTCCTAAGTCAGGACGGTCAGCGCATGTATGGTCTGAGCAGAAGAAGCGAAAGAAACAGTACCCAAGAAGAAGGAAGACAAGGTTGACTTGTACTCTGGCCAGGACTCCCCAATGGCGGCCTTGAGGGCAGTTATGAGTGGTTCTGTGTCGATACGTGGCACGCCCATGCGCATTGTCGACGGCGTCTGCATCTTTGAGTCGAGCGACTCGACGCGCCCAAGATCAGGTCCGTCCATGGTTGCTGTGTGGTGATGTGTCGTCGTCGTGTATGGCTGGGTAACGCGCCTGTCGCTTGGTACGAGTCTCGTTACTCGTAACTCACTTCAAGAGCCCATTCATAATCAGTATCGTTAGAGTCGGTTTGCGTCCGCGACAATAGCAATACTATAATATACGTGGTTGATAGCCTGATGTCGTTGGTCGTTAACTGTCTCCTTTTACCTCATTCTCCACGAATTGACGTCCGGGAAAGAGCGATCGCAGCCGAGACCTGGGGTCGCTGCCTGAGGCTGCAACTGCCATCCTACCATCTCGTGTGCCCGAGACTGTCAAACATCTTGAACCTTGATATAATCGTGCATTTTGATAGTAATCATATTGCCCAGCACAGCATCGAGAGACGTCTATAACAGTATAAAGTAAGCCCAAAGACATCAGAGGTCGATTGCTCAACACTGCCAGCTACCTAGCTACTCGAGTACAACAAAAGTCCAACACTTGGCTTGAGCCAGTCTCACTTCTTGTTCCAGAAAAAAATCATCATACACCTCCCTGTCCACCCTTGCCAATTGTATGCTTTGTTGCCCCCAACCCTCAAAAACACCAAACAAAAACCCCTTCCATTCATAAAAACAGGCTTGTAGAAACCCACCCCTTCATTCGCTCAAAATGCTAAAAGGTCTTGAATGTCATAAATTCTTGAGAAGAAAAGAAAAAAAAGAGAAAACTCCCCTTGTCAAGACGTCTGGTAGAAGCTCAATACAGCTCTGTCATGGATGCCTCGACACCGTCCAAATCGTCAACTTCTATCCATTGCCAATCCTCGCTGTGGTCCACCTCTTCTAGGCGCATGCGTCCGTGGCTGTCTATCGGGTCTTCTGGGTGCACCACCACACTGGCGCCGATGGCTGCTGTTTGGCGTCGATTACTCATCGGTAGCTGGTACCTGAGTACTCCTCGAAGGATAAGTTCGAAAGGATACTGAAGCACTCTTTCCCAGCGCTCTGACCCGCCACTCTCGGTTTTGTTGCCAGGATATCCAAGACGAAGCTCGCCCATTGAATAGTGGGTGTGTCGTTTGATTGGCGATCCTTCAAAGCATAGCGCTTGGTCGAAATGTAGGATTCTGCCAAGGAGCATCGTCTGTGAGTCGCCTTCGATGGGATCCGTGCCTTTGTCCACGCCCGAGCCCGCGTGCCAGTGGCCATGTTCGTCTTGCCATGGGGTGCCTCCAGCCTCTGCATGTGCAGCAATACGTCGTCGCTGAGCTGTTGCTGGTAAAACACCATTTTCTCTATCGATGGGGTTGACATACTTGCTCTTCGCGAATATGTTGACATCCATATCCGTCACAGTCACGCTCAGGATGTTTGGATTGACCGCTCCAACCAACAAGTCCAACATAATCTCTTGCTCGCTCGCCAAGACGTTTTGGATCTTATCCACATGGAAATTGGTCAAGGGCTTGTTGAACATGACCAGCAATCCCACAGCACCCATTGTCACCATCATGACTACCAGAAGACCCAGGATGAACCCTCCAACTCTGCTGAAGCGTGATCGTGGTTCTCTGACGCCGTAGTAGTCAATCGAGCGCATGCTGTTGTCGCTGTTCAAGCGTCGGCCATAGTTTCGCTGGCTTCTCGGTGTTCTGACGCTGCCTAGCATGGGTGTGCGCTCGTCGTCTGCACCTTCTCCTTCAAAGTCATATTGCGAGTTGTCAGTCTTTCTGCCAAACAAGCCGGAAGGTCGGTGCTGGCCACTCTGTACGCTACGTGGTGTGCCGGGGCGTGAGGATGCTCGCTCCGAAACGGACAATGTGGTGCTGCGTAGCTTGGAAGCTTGGGTAAATGGCGAGTCTGGGTCGTATAGAGAAGCGCGACTGCTGCCGCCAGGACGACCGAATCTACCAATATGCCTGGCATGGTGGGCCCGAACAGTGCCATCACCCATGGCTTCGGGACTGTCCAAAACGCTATAAGGATTGTTAGAGAATTTCATACTCCGCTTGCCTGCAATACGATGATCGCCGTAAGGTCGCATCCCATGGCGGAAGTCGCTCTGGCTATGGAGGGATGTTCCGCTGGGTGTACGCGAATGGTGTCGACTAGCTCTGTGCTGTGGCTCCGGCGGATTTGATTCGTATACAAACGTCTCGTCCGAGTCTGATGAGTTGGCTTCATCGACGGCGTTCGCAACTCTGGCCTCGAATATATCGGCCTTGGAAGAGGCTGAGCGAATGGATGCATTAGTATTGTGCGATGGTACATAAGTTAGAGCAGCGCGACGAAAAGCAGAAACGCGACGAGGCGAGTGAGCAAAAGACGAATCTGAACGCGTGTCTTCAAAATCATCGGCAGAATCAATCGAGGGTTGGGCTTCACCAGAAGAAGTGGGTATGTTTCTGCGACGGGAAGAAAACGAAGTAACAGACGAACGATGGTGCAAATGCAATGGGGGATTAAACACACCCGTTCCGTTGTTAATCGAGGGCGCTTTGCGCGTCGCTCGCTTTCTCTCCTTTCTCGGACGTATCGTCTCAGTGCTGGGCTTCATGCGAAGAGAGCCTCCTAGGTCAGGTCTGCCCAAGGTAGAACGATCGATGGTAGCAATCTGCGATTGTGGGATGGAGCTGACGGTTTCTGTCTCAACAGTCATGTTTCGAGTGCCTTCAGAGGCGCGTGATTTGCTTGAGCCGAGACCTGGATATAATGATTTAAGAGCGGTGACATTTTTGGGACGGACATTCGAGCTCTGACTGGTTCTGCGACCTCGACCGTCGCTCATGTTAGCGTCACTCTCGCTTTCTGCGAGTTTGGAAGATGCGTCTCCATCGTTATCTTTTGGTTTACCACGAACAGTCGGAGGCCCGTCGTCCTCGGAGTGCGCCTCAGTGCTGCGTACCACGTAAGCTTATGTGCTACATGCGGATTATAATAACTTGACGATAATACCCTTTCGAATTGGTGTTAGCACCAGGAGCTAGATTTTCGACAACCGTTTCGAGAACAGGTCTTGGACCGCTAGGACCTCTGGATTGCACTTTCGAAGCTGGGGGAGGTTGTAATTGAATGGGTTCTTCTTTGATGCCATCGTTCAAGATTGAGCGTTCCGAAGGGGTCGAAGAGGGCTCGACAACAATAGCAGGAGGGGCGGGTTTTTGATTCTGTGATAGAGCGGAGTTTCTGCGAGAGCGAGCGGACGAGGGAGGAGGAGATTTGATGCGAGGTGATGGAGGTACAAAGGTTGGAGTGCTCTCGCCAGAAGCAGTGGCAAGGGGACGTTTCTGGGCAGTAAGTCGAGTCACAGCATCGGTGACAGAGTTGGGCGACTGGGCCTGTTGAGTTTGCTGGAGTTGTGGGATTGTTGCAGCTGAAAGAGCACGTTGGATGGCTGCGGCCGAAGGCACCGAGGTAGGTGTAGACAAAGCCGGAGTACGGTGAGGGCTGGTGTCGTGGCTGCTCTGGCGAGACCTCAAGGCACCGGTCCTGCTCTGTACTGCTGAAGTTGGCGGAGTTCCGTGTTGGCGCATGACGGAGCGCACTGGCGAGGGGTTCCTTGACGAGCGAGGGCTCTCAGAGGGAGCAAAGGTGGCCGATGCTTGTTTCCGGAGGGTAGGTATCGAGGATATCGAAGTGGACGATGCGTGTCGCACCGTAACGGGGCTACTGTCTCTGCTGGATGCGCTCCGGGGCGCCTCGTGGGCGTCGGCCATGGCTACTTGGGGATTCGTCGTCGAGTTTGATCAAGGCTTCTTGGACAGGAGTCACAACGGGCAGGGCATCTGCATGTTGTGTTTGCGACGGTCGGCGTGCGTTGTGCTAGCGACAGACTTGGATAAGTGCAGAAGCGAGAGCGAGGTCAAAAGCAAAAGAGCCCGCCGGGTGCAAATGCGAGGGCGCTGCCAGGTGCCAGGGGGTGGGTCGAGGAAGCGACCAAGGTCATCGAAACCATGTCATAATGTCGCCGCCAAGATGCAGCCAGAAAGCCATCGCTTCCTTTTCCTTGTATCCGCACTTCGATCAATTTTCTGGAACAATTCAATCTTGCTTTAGGGCTGCTTGCACAAAACTATAATTCCTATTCTCCTATTCTCCTACATACCTACATGTCTAATAATACACAAGTCTTTGCATCTCGTGGCACCCTTTGTTTTCCCAAGTCCCCGTCATCTGTCTTTTCCAAATCTTGCACCCTCTCGCGAAACAAAGCCGCCAGCTTCCAGGCGGTAAGCCCAAGTCAACAATAATCACCCAGTCGACACAGGCACAGTGCACAAGCCATGTTTCATCAGCATATTCAAATCCATGAATTGTCGCCATATCAGCTACACGCCTAATAATCTTCCCCTTGCCTATGCCTCCTATGCATGCTACCGCCTTGGGCTGAAAACACCGACATGTGCTCCTGTGCCACTGCAAACGCCTGCGCAACGTGGCCATCTGCCACACGCTCGCTATGAACCCAAGAAATAAAAAAAAGCCATGTATCCCATCATCGAACGCCATTTGGTATTTTGCCATCCCATGAGCCAAAATCACATAGACCAATCGCCAAGCAATGTTGTAATAACGAAATCAGACTAACGAAACATAGCAAGAATGCCCAAACCGGCCATCTTCTTTCAACGATGTTCAGCCATCGTCAATCAAATAGAGATAGAGGGCAACAAAAAAGAGGTAGTAAGAAGAGAAAAAAGAAGGGATGTGGAAGATGGAATCCTTGGTTCCGGGGAATCAATCGTGCTGTCGTTACTGATACAAGTTTGTTGTTGCGTGATCGTCTGGTCATGCAATCGGCTCGCCGCTTGGCCAGCCACAATGCCTTGTAATTCATTGGCCGTGAACGTTTCTTCGAAAAGTGACTTCCTTGTCGCCACGTTTGTGCTGTTGGCCTTTTTTGGTGTATAGGGTCTGTTACCCTGATTTCAGAAAACATGGACATGCTTTAGATGTCAACCATGTCGATGTCGTGACCAGCGTTGAGGACATCATCTGCTGGTCCCCAGTTGCCCTCGTAAACTGTGGCACCTGCGCGTCTCCTTTGCTCGACCCACTCGACGCCACCGCATCTGAGGAGTTCGTCGATCACTGGTCTCTGTTCTGGAGATGGGCAAATCATCCACTCGACAACCTTGTCAAGCGCTTCGCTGTCGTTGGGGTCAATCATGAAGTTGGGCGGTTGAGCCAACTCCCTTCTTCGATGACCAGTAACGGTAGGCTGGTTACCCAAGTCCATGTCGTCGTCGAATCGAATAGTTTCCTCGTTATCGTCGACCATAGGCTCGCCAGACTCATACCTTGGAAGGCTGTTCTCAGAACTCCAGGTGAGGCTAGGCACATCGCTGAGGTCACCGCTACGCAGTCTTTGCCAGTGCAAGCCATTGTCGGGAAGAACAATGTTGCCAGCAATTTCAAGCATAATCATGCCCAGAGAGAAGATATCGGCAGGCTTGTCGAACTTGCCAGAGAGCACCTCGGGACCAATGTACTCACGGTCACCCTCTCCCTCAATGTGCCTGGGTGCAGGCCATGTTGTCGCCATACCAAAGTCTGCAATCTTCAAGACTCCTTCCCAGTCAATCAATACGTTGGCTGGCTTGAGATCAAGGTGGATGAATCCAGCATCATGAATGCACTTGACGCCCTGTAACAATATGTTAGTATAAATTATAAAAGGCAAAATAGGATATGCACATACCTGAGACATTTCGAGCAAGATCTTCCAGATGCGGAAGTCGTCCAATCGACCCTTGAACCCGGTCTGAGTAAGGAAGTCTTTGAGGTTGCCGTTCTCGCAGAATTCGGTCTGAATATACAGGTGGTTCTTCGACTCCCACGAGTCGCAGAGATCGAGGATGTGTTCATTACCACGAAGGGCCTGGAGAACATGAACTTCCCTCATCTTGTTCTCGCGGTCCTTGACACCAAGATACGGCTTCTTCGACTTCTTGACAGCCCAGACATTTCCAAGCTTGCGTGTGAACTCGTGGCGAGCAGCGGGGCTGCCAGCGACAGGTTTCGAGACGCGATAAACCTGAGAAAACTCTCCAATGCCAATTGCTTGAACACTCTCGAATCGAGAAGTAAGTGCTGTATCGACGTCATTTGCAAAGAAGCCCGAGACCGATGCTCCGAACGCGCCAGGTCTGATGCTTCCACCAAAGTTGAGTCCTGAGTCTCTTGGTCCAGTAGGAGTTGCGGGTGGGAAACTGTTCGAGCTCTGCAGACCGCTCATACTGAATAGAGCCGGCCCACGATGCTCGCCAGAAATAGACAGACCGCTGGGATCTGGTGGGGTAAAGCTCTCCTGAGGAGTTTTCGGTGGGAGATTTGCATCCGTAAAACTCGAGCGGCTAGATGGCGTGACTGCTAATAGTTGCTTTGCTTCAGCATCTCCTGCAGATGAGGTAGAAGAAGAAGAAAAAGAAGGAAATTCCCGGCAC